>WSYH01007115.1:3973-34538 GCA_036426205.1 Ascaphus truei | reverse complement strand
AATATACATAATATATTATATACTGTTGTAATATAAATATAAATATACAAAATATATACTATTGTAATATAAATATAAATATACAAAATATATAGAGTATACTGTTGTAATATAAATATGAATATACAAAATATATTTCCTGTTGTAATATAAATATAAATATACAAAATATATATACTGTTGTAATATAAATATAAATATACAAAATGTATACAGTATACTGTTGTAATATAAATACGAATATACAAAATATATATCCTGTTGTAATATAAATATAAATATACAAAATATATATAGTGTTGTAATATAAATATAAATATACAAAATATATTTCCTGTTGTAATATAAATATACAAAATATATATACTGTTGTAAAATAAATATTAATATACATAATATATTATATACTGTTGTAATATAAATATAAATATACAAAATATATACTGTTGTAATATAAATATACAAAATATATTTCCTGTTGTAATATAAATATAAATATACAATATATATATACTGTTGTAAAATAAATATTAATATACATAATATATTATATACTGTTGTAATATAAATATAAATATACAAAATATATACTGTTGTAATATAAATATAAATATACAAAATATATACAGTATAGTGTTGTAATATGAATATACAAAATATATATCCTGTTATAATATAAATATAAATATACAAAATATATATACTGTTGTATTATAAATATGAAAATACAAAATATTAGATACAGTATTGTAGATGTACAGTACATTTTTGGATCAAATTTTTTTTTTAAAGTGTTATAAATATACTTACGCATTAGTTACCCTTGGTGCCCTTTTGCATTCTCTGTTTTTTCTGTGTGCATGATAGCTCACGGTGGTTGCTGGCACAACGAGGCCAGAAGTAGCTAACCAGCATTGGATAGCAGCAATTCGGTGTCCGCTCATGTACATCTCCTTAATACGCATGCTGAGATCCTTGGAAATCTTTTTAACAACCATTGCTGCGAGTAGAAAGAAATACAAACACAAGAATTTATATTCGATGTTTAGTCGATGTGTATTCAATGTGCAGTGAATCCACAAAGTGGATGGTGTATTTATACGGTAATGACTCACATTAGAGTACGCCCACTTTCAACACTTGTACCTCGCTGCCATGCATAAAACGTTACCCACTTTGCATAGCCCACCACTCGATGATCTTTATCTGAACTTGCCCTTGTCGAGATACTGCATTGTGCCACCTGCTTCCATGGAGCAACCCCGATTCTACGGACGCAGGAACCCACTCGCCTCTGCCGTGCCTGTCATGCAGAAAAAGCGAAAGGCGGTTGCCGTTTCCATGCCAAGGCAAAGGCGAAAGGCTAAGGCCAATAAAGAAAACCTTCTGCTGATCCCAAAGGCTAGGGTTTTCATAGACGTCAGCCTTATTATGTCAAGAAGATATACGGTGATGTACTCTCGACGCAAAAGATTGGCAGCCAACCCATCGAACCCGCAGACCACTTCCTCACATACGCTTCAACGACTTTGCCGTCGCTGTCCCGGAAATCTTCAGCCCGTCTTCTCCACCCCTCGTCCTCGACGCTGCCGCCGCCCTCCCGGAAACCCACAGGCCATCTTCTCCGGTTCTATCCGACGACGCTGCCGCCTCTGAAATCCATGGGTCACTTTCTCCTTTGCTCTTAGACGACTCTGCTTCTCGCCCGGAAATCCAAAGGTCACTTTCTCCATCCCTCTTTGACGACGCTGCCGCTTCTCCTCTACCGGATATCCACAGGTCACCTCCTCCACCCTTCTTCGACGTCGCTGCCGCTTCTCTCCATGGAACCCCCATCTCATCCTCCATTGCACCCATCCACCCAAATGTCCACACGCCATGCACAAGAAGCAGCTCGTTAGACCGGATGCTGAATGGGATAAGTGTATCTCCCCGGAAACTCTATTGTGTTAGCAAAGATAGATTTGCTTCTGGAGACCATGTTAAATGTGGAGTAATGGATGCTACATATGGATCAACGGATAATACATATGGATCAACGGATGATACATATGGATCAACGGATGGATCAACGGATGGAGAAGATAGAGGCTGACATTGCGGGCATACATTATTTGCTCAGTGCTAATGCCCCTGTTTCCCCGACGCCGGAGCAGGAGGGTGACTTGGATGTGATGAATGGGACCTTCGACCCCCTTCCTTCACCAAGTGCACCCCCTCCACCAGAAGATGTAGTGTACATGTATGCCGTTGAGGAGGACATGACAACCCTGTCAAGACCACGCCAGGAGACAACCCGGCGACCAAGACCGGGCGAAAGCTTCCTCCCAGACAACCTACCATCGCCCGTCGCCTCAAGCACACCCGCTCTCAGAAGACCTACATTGGCTCGCATCGATACGGTGCCCGACATCACCCTGTGCGATCTGCCACCGACGCTCAGGGAGAAGTATAGGGTGATGAGTGCAGGTTCACCCCACAAGTATGCCTTGTTACTTTTTAAGCACCATGTTCCCTACTCGTTGTACTGCGACTGCGCCTTCAAAGTGAACTACGACGGAAATCGCGTAAAAAAGTCGCTTTCTGCCAATTTAAGAAAGAACATTCGGAATGAAATGCGGCGCTTTAATCCAATTACAGATCCTGTAATGAAAGACATTCGAGCCTGCATTAATGGCGTTTTGCGCCATGCAAGGAATCGGCCATGGATGGACAATGTGGTGAACTTTATGGCTTAATCACGGGAACTGTAAGACCATACTGTTGTGCTGAACTGTGCTGTACATGTTTTGACCTGCTGAACTTAAATAAAGGAGATGTTTTGACCTGCTGTACTGTATTTAACTTACTGCTTTAACTTGCTGTTCACACACACAGGACCTGCACAGTTCCAGTCCAGGAGGGCCGCAAACAGGCACGGTTTTCAAGGTTGTCCTGAAAACCGGGCCTGTCTGCTGCCCTTGGGGACTGTACTGGTGCAGGCCTGACTGACTGTTTTGCACACCATCCCACTGTACTGTATACTGTATGTTTCTTTAATCAAGGAGATGTTGTGTTTTGTATACTGTATTTAATGAATAAAGATTTGTTTTAATCACAGGTAAGACCATACTGTTGTGCTGAACTGTATTGTACATGTTTTGACCTGCTGTACTTAAGTAAAGGAGATGTTGTTGTGTGTTTTTTAACTTGTATTTATACAGAAATGTTTTAACTTGCTGTACACACACACACACAGGACCTGCACAGTTCTAGTCCCAGAGGCACGGTTTTCAAGGTTGTCCTGAAAACCGGGCCTCTCTGCTGCCCTCGGGGACTGTACTGGTGCAGATTGTTTTGCACACCATCCCACTGTATATGTTTTGACTTTAATAAAGGAGATGTTGCGTTTTGTATATTTTATGAATAAAGAATTTGTTTTTAAAACATGTGACTGTAAACCATACTGACTGACTGTAAATGTTTTTACTTTCTATACATAAATGTTTTCACTACTGTAGCAGTAAACCATACACCTGTTGATGTTTTGAAATGCTGTGCACTTAAAATGTTTCTACATTGTACAGTATTTGTAAATAAATGTTTTTGTACTTACTCCACCAATAAAAGAACATGTTGATTTGTTTTACATTGTTCCATTGGCTCCTTTGCTACTGTAACAAAATACAGTGTTTCTAGAATGTACACTACTGTCCAGGCACACTGTACTGTATACTTTAGGCATGCTCAGTACAAGAGAATTAAAAAAAAAATAGAAGACACATACAGTACTGTACTGTATGTACTGGCACTGTATAGAAGACACATACTGTACAGTATGTACAGTACTGTAATACATGTAGAATAAATGCATAGTTTTTATTTTTTCGGGTTTATTACACAGTATACTGTTTATAAAAAAGTATTGTATCATCAGCATACTGTTTCAGGTACAGTATTCTATCCTAATAAATAACAACGGCCACTAAACTGTAGACTCCGGTACGTGGCTTTTTAAAGTGATATTATCCATCGAAATCCCTCCATTAGCCGCTTTCTTTTCTGAGGAAAAAAAAAAGAAAAGTTTTACTGTAATGGTCTAAAGAAGTTCCCAGCCAGTCCCACCAATAATTTTCTCGGGGGGCGTCTCCTGTTCACATGCGCATGTGCCTATCGTGGATGTAATGGCACGCATATGCATTTCAAGAAGGTTCCAATGCGCATGCGCCTAGCGTTCCACCAATTGTTCAGTATCAGCAGTACAGTACTGTTGAAGCCGCTCAGCCAATGATATTGCTTACAGGAGAATCGCTTGACTTTTGAATCGCACCGATATTGATACTGTATTGTCAAAATAAAAAAAACACAGAAAATAATAAGGCAACAATACTCACCATAGAATTTCCCATTCAGCTGGCGCCAGCGCCGGTCCACTGCTAGTCCAGTGTTCTTGATCATTCACGTCGATAGTTTGCAGTGGGACTAGTCCACCTGTAGTCAGCTGATGAGGCTGGAAATTGCTTAGGTACATGCAAGCTTGATTGAAACTGCACGCGAAATCCGACTCAGGCTCAGGGTTGTCACTGACGGCGGGACCGTTATCGGGTGCCGGTGCATTGCTTGGCAGCGACTGTCGTTTCTTAGTTGGTTTTAACACGACCCTTCGCCTTTTGCCATCTGCATGATCATAGATACAGGAAAAAGAAGGTGATACACACCAATACCCTCCAACAAATTGTGGCTCAATACGATAAAAACAGGGATCGATACATAACCTTTTCCTTACTGCACGCTTCCACGTATGAGGAAGAAAATTTGTAAAAGTCATAGTTTTCGATAAAATACTGATAAATTTGAACAACTGTTGCCATCTTATCATTTGTTGCATTAATCGCTGCCCATATCAAATACGCGTAACTTCTGTCGGGTTTTTTGAAAACGGGCTGCACTTGAACACTCATGGCGGGCGACGGGTCTCTGGAGAATACTATAACCGAAACTGGTCTTTGTCTTTCTTTAATATGAAAAGCCTAAATTGATACATTTTTGCAACCTCTTCCTTCAGTCTCAAGGCCAAGTTACAATAGCACACTGTGGTATCTTTTTTAAACGAAACACCTGCAAGTCGACACATTACTGAAGCGCATGCGCATAACAATTCATGAATATCTGCCATTTGGTGGACACGCGAAGAATTGCAACCTATTAAATCCGATAACCATTCTCAATAAACGCATGAACCGCGCGTCAACCGCGCATGACCTGTGGCTCAGAGCGCAAAATGAATGCGGCATGCTCCAGGTGAAGTGCGTCGCATTCCAGGAATACACCAGGGAAAAAACGGCGATGTGTTAGACTCAGATGCGCAGCAGCAATATGATAAAACAACCTATTTGATTGGTTCATTTACCACATGGCTATCTACAATGTGTTATCCAATGGCAATAGGTCTTTTATTTCTCAACTGTGAAAATTAAATGATCTAAGACAAATTAAATAATGCCAGTAAAGGAAATTACTTTGCCAGACATCTCCAGACACATGCTTTTTTGGTATAAAATAAGAAGCAACATAATAACTAAAAAGAGAAACAAATATGAGTAAAACATGAATATTTATTAAACTGTACAGTATATCACTGGCATGCGCATAACAATTCACGAATATCTGCCATCTGGTGGACACGCGAAGAATTGCAACCTATTAAATCCGATAACCATTCTCAATAAACGCATGAACCGCGCATCAACCGCGCATGACCCGTGGCTCAGAACGCAAAATGAATGCGGCATACTCCAGGTGAAGTGCGTCGAATTCCAGGAAAAAGCCAGTGAAAAAACGGCGATGTGTTAGACTCAGATGCGCAGCAGCAGTATGATAAAACAACCTATTTGATTGATTCATTTACCACATGGCTATCTACAATGTGTTATCCAATGGCAATAGGTCTTTTATTTCTCAACTGTGAAAATTAAATGATCTAAGACAAATTAAATAATGCCACTAAAGGAAATTACTTTGCCAGACATCTCCAGACACATGCTTTTTCGGTATAAATTAAGAAGCAACATAATAACTAAAAAGAGAAACAAATATGAGTAAAACATGAATATTTATTAAACTGTACAGTATATCACTGGGATGACAAAAAAAATCTCATTATAGGACATTCAGACCCAGAAAAAATGTTTGGAGTAATCAATCCCCTTCTCATGAAGATAGGACCATATAAAGGTTTGTAAAGAACATTTAGGAATTGCTCTCTTCTTCTGAGAAGACACAGATGCAAGTTGCAGACAAGGAGCAAACAGCATATGAGTTTCCACAATCTTAGCTTCAAAATAAAGAATTTCAAAATGGGGCAATAGATTCACTGCGATTAGATAATCAACAGGATAATCAATCATAGAGACCAGTGCATGAGAACCACAACAAGCCAGAGAATTATCCAATATTATACTGTGAACTTGTGGAAAATACATGTTCCTTTTTTTAAATTGCGTGTTTCTTCATATCCAATATGAAATGATATATCTGAAGACAAATCTCTTGGCAGTTTATTTATTGTAAAGCAAAATAAATAATAAAGCATCATCTACAGATACAGGCTAAATACAAGCACACTATGGACAGGGAACATTATAGCACATCATTGGTCTGGATCAGGCCTGCACAACATACGTCCCACGGGCAGACACGCTGTGTGGCCCATGACGGCTCCCTCCACCCTCCCTCCCCACTTCACCCCCCACTTCACTCCCCCTTCCCTGGTAGGGAAGAAAGGTGTGTGACAGCGCGCTCCAGCAGTGTGTAACAGCGCGCTCCCCCACTCCCTCTCCCGTTCTAGCAGTGTAGCGTGACCCGGAACTTCCGGGGTCTGCTGCTAGAGCGCGCATCCCTCGCGCTTCTCCCTGCCGCCATCTGTTGCCTCCGCCGGCGCTGCCACCACCTCTGCTGCTGCCGCCGCCGCCACCATCAGGTAACATGGAGGGTTGTGGAGGCTGCTGAAATGGGCTGGGGGGGCTGCTGAAATGGGCTGGGGGGCTGCTGAAATAGGTTGGGGGGCTGCTGAAATGGGTGGGTGGCTGCTGAAATGGGTGGGGGGCTGCTGAAATGGAAATTGGGCAGTGGGGCTGCTGAAATGGGTTGGGGGTTGCTGAAATGGGCTGTGGGGCTGAATGGGCAGGGAAATGCTGAAATGGGTTGGGGGGGGAGAGATGTGAGGTGCAGGGGGGAGAGAGATGTGAGTGAGGTGCAGGGGGGAGAGAGATGTGAGGGCAGGGGGGAGAGAGATGTGAGTGCAGGGGGGAGAGATTGTGAGTGCGGGGGGAGAGAGATGTGAGGTGCAAGGGGGGTGAGATAGTGAGGTGCAGTGGGGAGAGAGTGTGAGGTGCAGAGGGAGAGAGAAGAGAGAAATGTGAGGGGCGGGGAGAGAGATGTGAGGTGCAGGGGGAGAGAGATGTGAGGTGCAGGGGGGGGACGAGAGATGTGAGGTGAGAAGGGAGGAGATGTGAGGTGCAGGGGGGAGGAGAGTGATGTGTGTGGTGTGCAGGGGGGTATTATGTGTATGGGTGGAGGGAGAGATGGGGTATGAGAGATTGATGGGGAGTCTCGCAAAGGTTGATGATGAGGGGTTTTGGGGGAGATATGAGGATGATGATGAAGGGTGCTGGGGTAGAGATGATGATGATGATGATGATGATGATGATGATGATGATGATGATGATGATGATGATGATGATGATGATGATGATGATGATGATGATGATGATGATGATGATGATGATGATGATGATGATGATGATTTTACCCGTGCAGCCCAAAACTTTTTCCTTGGAGCAGTTCGGCCCTTCTCACTGTACAAGTTGTGCAGGCCTGGTCTGAATGGTCTCATTCATTCTAACACATCTACTCAAAACAAAGGTTTATATACAGTAGATATTTCCTAGTTCTCAATTTAACCTGTGCATAGCTTGTTAAAAATTAAACAATCCTTCATTGGCTGCCTGGAAATGTGGACACATAGCCCATATTCTAATCTAGACCTTGGATTTGTTCCTACTCAAATCTTTACAAAAACAAATATTTGGGTTCACTTTTATATAAACATAATACAATCTTTCTTACACTGTGAAACTAACATTACAAAAAAAGGGTCTGGGGAAAGAAAATGGACATAAACCCCTTTTAAAAAGAAAGAAAAGAGGGTACACATGGTAAAGCGTACTCAACCTTTATATCAAAGAAAAGTTAGCAACATATTTATGTATTTATTAAATGTTTTACCAGGAAGTAATACATTGAGAATTACCTCTCGCTTTCAAGTACGTCCTGGGCAAAGAGATAAGATGAGAAATAATACATGGATACAAATACATATACAAATGCAGTGTGGAAACAATGTGAGCAGGGAGTACGTTTTACCATTTGCACCCTCTTTTCTTTCTTTTTCAGGTTCCTACAGAGGATTGGTTATCCTATACTGGGGCAGTATTTGCCAACCTTTACACCCAACATATGGACTTTACTTGGACTATTATTTGTTTAGGCTATTGCCACTACATTCTGTTGGCTGTTTTCTTGCTCTGCGCTGCTCATATCCACTTGTTGATTATATGTAGTCAATTTTTTTTTGCCATTTGATTATAATAATTTATTATTGGTAATCATTATTCAATTGTGAACGGTGAGGGGGTACCCAGGCCATTAATAAAGGTTTCTGGCCCGGCTGAGTGCCCCTGAGCCATATTGGGGAATTGTGATTGTCAGCTCTTCAACCCAATCATGGCATGTACAGTAACTGCATTTGTAATAAAAGTGTATGTGTATTTTTACTGTTCCAGGAGTGCCAACCAGCAGAGATGTGCAGGGCGTGAGCTTCAGGGGTGATTTTACGGTAAAATTATGTCATGGTGTGTTTGGGTAGAAGGGGGCCAGTGTTGTGGGTTAACCCGAAACATGTACTCAGGCATCCCACCAGATTCCTGAGGACATGAGGAACATAGACCACCAGATAAAATCCTCCCTATAAAGCAGTTTGCAGCTCACCGCCAAATCTCACTGCTTCAGCACAGACCAAGAACAGTAAGACCTGGCAGGGAATTGAATTACATTCAAAGGTCCCCGGTATATGCCCAAGAACCCCAGAACCAAGGTGGGTTTCAGTGTATCTCCCGCCAAGTATAAGGTGGCGAGAGTTATATGTTATATGTTTTTAAGTTAAAGTGTATCGTATGGCAAGGTTTCTCTGTATAAGTGGAAAAGAAAATGGTTTTAAAAGTCCCCAAGGTTTATATTGTTATATTGTTATTAAAGTAATTCAAAGTCATTCAGTATGGATAAAAATCCATTTGCATGGGAAACAGAGGGGCTACTCCGCCCTCTAAGCTTCAAAGGCAATCCAGGATATGGAGGTGTTAAACCATTTGTTAGAAAGAAGGGGTAAAAAAAGAGGAAAAAACTTCAATAAGTCATCTGGCCAGCTGTCACCCTGTCCAGCCTGAACGGAACCAGGTAAGAGGGGCAGGGTCTAATATGCTAAGTGGCCAAGGTGCAAAGTTCGCACATGCCTAGAGCAGAATGAGAAGCCCCTTTGCCAGGTTTGCAAAGTATTGGCAACTCCGTGATATGGGGAAGGAAATATTCCCACTGAGAAGATAGGCTGTACTAGTGAGGCATAGGAATGCTAACTCTATAAAAACCCATATAAAGTGTGGACAATGAAATCAAGCAGGGGATGAATATGGCAGAGGGCAAAAGGAATAGCCACACAGAACCCCCACAGTGAGGTGGGAGACCGGAGAGCACCCAACCTATTGACTCCGCAACCCCCACTCTTCCTGTTGTCACACATTGGCTCTGGACTTCCGCGTTAGCAAGTACTTAACTGTTCTGATGCTAGAGGAAAGGGAACCATCCAGGAAGTGGTCGTTGCAGGTAGCGTGCTCCAGCCGAAATGCAACAGACAAATGTGAAAAGAAGGAGGTGATGCACAGCTGTCCGGTTTAAGGATTCAAAACGCAATCAATAAAAAGCGGTGGTTTATTGAGAATAAACGGACAAATACATGTCCATAGCGCACTCCGCATTTCATACCACGGGGTACTTCTAAGCATACCCCGTCGGTTTGAAAGCGTCAGAGTGCGCATATGACATGTATTTGTCCGTTTATTCCAACAATGCACCGCTTTTTATTGATCGCCTCCTTCTCTCACAGTAGATGTTATTGCTTCCATTGGCACATTGTAAAGCGACACGCACATGCCCAGCGGTAGCAAACACAATTGTGTCTGCATTAGGGGTGTGCAAAAAAAAAAAGGGTGGGGCCGATGTATTATTTCACTTGCTGGCAGCAACTAATAAAAAAATATGAAATTCACATATTCCGATAAAATAAAAAAACAGAACTAAAATCCCCCAAATATTTTAGCGGTTAAAGCAAAACCAAAACACAACTGTCAACTGAAGAGCTCTAAATTTTAGTCATATATAAAACAACATTAACATATTGTAGATACTGTATATTTAGATATTCTTCAACTTCCTACAAATATGCCATTGTTTTAGTATTACACTTTTCCCTGCGTGGTAAAGAATATTATTTATTTTTATCAGTATTTTCCATAAGCAAATCTTTACACAGAAAGTGAAAAGTCATCTCCATAGCATTATCCTCTTTTATGCTTCTGTGACCTTTTATAATCTGTTTCATTTCTTTATAATGCTTCCAAAACATTTACTTTTTATTTAAATCCTCCCTTTGTGACAGAGTTTTATATTTACCACCATGGACTTAAACTCCTACAACATTGCATACTAACAATGTAAAAAAAAAAAAAAATGTCATTGTTATATTATTTCAAATGTATATACTGTATTTATGAAATCTTCATACAAAAAGAAAAATCGTCAAGTTTATAAATAGAATAGCTATTTTGGCAGCAGTGGTAACACAAATAATAAACTCTCCCTTCCGAGAGAAAATGTGGACATGTTGGTTTGGCTACTGTACCTAATCATTTTGAGACCAATCCTGGAATGTTCCCCCTTTCCACATTGACTCATTCATTACAAATTTAGGGATGCTGTTAATGCTATTGAACTCACTTAAAAATAAGAATTCTACTATGCTGCCATTCTATAATAAACTGGAAAGAAGAAGAAGAAGAAGAAGAAGAAGAAGAAGAAGAAGAAGAAGAAGAAGAAGAAGAAGAAGAAGAAGAAGAAGAAGAAGAAGAAGAAGAAGAAGAAGAAGAAGACTCGAATGCCAGACAGAAGTGAAGTTCCTCGCTCTCACTTCCTGTCACTCCCTTCTCTGGGTAGGGCGCTTCCGATTGGCTCCCCTTGTGCCCCCTTCCTCTAGTGGAAACAAGAGGAGGGGCACACCTTCTCTCAGTGTGACGTGGCCTATTCTGTTGGCCAGTCACAGCACAGGTGGGTGGGCTTTCGGCTTTCACGCTGCTCCGCTCCTTTTGCAGGGGATCTGGGTTTGGCGCCAAACCCCTGCACATCTCACTCCACATTTCTCTGACAGTCTCTTTGCACGCTTCACGTGCGCGATCCAGGATTGTCGGGAGTCGCCATTTTAGTTCGGCTGCTAACTGCTTGGCAGTGGATGGCGCTGCAGTCGCCATTTTGAACTCGTTCTTGCTCCGCAGAGCACATGTAGTGACGGCCGCCATCTTTGATGAGCCCACCAAATGTATACTGCTGCGACACACTTTATTCGAGCAAATACCCAGTATGTACCTGGCAGATACCTGGAATGCGCCGCTCCTCACCTCTGACAAGCCCCGTTGCGTTTGCCTTCCCAGCCATGGTTCATGCCTGGCTGACGGGCGGCTGATCTGTTAAATGATAATGATTAGGATTTAATAGGCTGCAATGCTTCGCTTGTCTACCAGATGGCATAAATTCATGAATTGTAATGCAGTATATATATATATACTGTGCAGTATTGCAGCCAGCGGGAATAAAATGCTTCAATCCCTGCCTGGAAAATAACGCAATGCACTCGGGCAGAAAACAGTCACAAACCTCAATACACCCGAGTATACCCGAATTCGTGGGACTAGCCGAGCTCGAATAAAGTGTGTCGCCAGTGTATATCTCAATCACTTGAATGGACTGTGTTTTTGTTTTTTTGCTCTTGAAGGCGTCTTATGTCATAGCACTGCTTATTAAATATGGTCTTTTAACGTTTTAAATTTAGGACGAAGGCATACTGTATACATATAGGTTTATTCTTGTATAGCACTGCTAGTTTTACGTGGTGCTTTACAGAGACATTTTGGGGGCAGACATCTTGAGCTGAACAAAGTTGATTTCAGCCTCGGGACCCCCTACTTCCCGAGATACAGGCCCCGTATGGGGTGCCGGTATAGCCTCTGTTTGTTTAGATTCCAAACGATCCAAGAAAATGCAAATGAATGCACAAAGCAGCGCACTGCCTAGGGACACAGGTGTACAAAAATGAAAAATAAGTTTAATGTCAATCAGACATGACAAAAAGGAGGTACACACCCTCCAACGCGTTTCACAAAACAAGGTGCTTTATCAAGGAGTTTGTTTAGATTCCACATGGATCTTAACATGGCGGGGATACTGGCACCCCATACCGGGGCCTGTAACTTGGGAAATAGTGGGTCCCCGAGTCTGAAGAGACCCCCCACTCATGTACACTATGAAGTCGCGCATGCACAGTTAGGGTGATGCGGCGGCCATTACAGAGATGGCAGGCTCAGTGGAGAGTAGCGGCAGCCATTACACCTCGCGCATGCGGCCCCAATGTTAAAGAGGGCCATGGAACACTACAGCCCCCAGAATACTTAGAGTCAGAAAGGCCACCTGATGCCATGGAGCCAATAGGACTGCAGGATTCCCTGGAAGGAGAGGATATGTTAACAGGCTTGCAGGAAGGAATGAACTCAGGGATGGGAGGCAGACAGGAGAGGAGGTAGGTGTGCAGGGGTCAGTGACCAATGCACTAGGCCAGAGTACCCTCCCCAGGCCCCAGATAGCCCTGAGTCACCAATGAGTTGCTGCAGCTAGGGACAGACCCAGATAGGGATGTGGCCACCTTAGATGTGCAGGATAGCTATGTTGCAACAGTGTTGTTTTGCAGTGCAGCCAGAGTAGTTAGCTTTGGCTGTTTCAAGAGAGGCCCCTTCAAGGCAAGGGGGGTTGTTTACTACAGTATAGTACAACCAGTGTTATGTGATATCACCGGTGCCAGTTCCACGAGGTGATCGCAGCCTGCGTCTGGCCTCAAACAGTCTCTACAGTAAGAGACATTCTGTGGTGTGACGCTCCACGAGGGAGACACCTCACACGGAGGTGGGACACCGCAGAGGTGAATTCCTGTTCCTGTGTCTGACCCTTTTCGAAGATCTTTACACCCGCGTGCGGACATATGCCCGGGCAGGTATCTATAAGTGCACCAAGCATACACATGTGAGCAGCGCTGCAACACATTTGGGGTGAGGAACGGTCCAGGACATTGGGACACTGGTGCCAAGCACCAAGTTATTGTGGGCACTGTGTGGTTAGGCTACTTTGGGGCCAGAAAGGCCAAGGGCCTGTAGAAAGGGATATCGGTGCCCCTTGCACCCAATGTATGTCAGATTGTTGATGTTTGTATATTGTGTTATGTTTGATTCTGCATATAGTAAACCCTTTATATATACTCCAGTGTATGTGGTTAATATATGTGGGTCCTGTGTGGGGGACATTCTACACTCCTAGAAGCCTACATAGGTGGAGGCGCTGTATGTAAGATCGTTCCAGAGGATTAACACCAGGCTTTCACTAGCGGAGGCTCAGTCCTCCTGTGAACCTGACAGGTAAAAGCACCACACACCTGGTAACATACATAGATGTTCCCCTCACATGCACCCTATCTGCGATTGGGGGGGGGGGAGGAATACCTGTTACATTTAAAATTAAATAAAACCCCCACGATTGCCTGTGAGAGGTGTGCCGTCAGAGTGACTGATTTAGCCAATCTCTTACTGCGGGTCTCCTACAGACAGGCAGACCCAGGTAGGATTAAAACAGCAGGGACCCCTGCTGTGTTTATTCGATGGGCCATTGGTCTTCCGCAGCAAATTTTAAGAGAATCTCGGGCAAATCTTAAAATCCATTTTGAGAAAGGTTTGAATAACGGCCGCTGCATCTGTAGATCTTTATCTAAGCTGCAACAATTGCAAATCTCCAATGCTCTATGTTATGTTGGGATTGACACTGTTAACTCACTTGTGTACTAGGTCAACAAAAATATGGTTTCCTGTATCTTATAATCCACAAACCATGTCTTGCTAAATCATAGATATTTTATAATCCTTTTTCTACCCTTCTTCCTTGACATTAAATAATTTACAATATTAGGATAAGCTGCCAGTCTCAAAAGTCCTGAGGAAGGGGACATGGGGCCTTGAAATGTTACTTTATTTTTGAGTGCAGTATGTGTCTGTTTGCCTATTCTTTTCTGTGTTCCATTTTAAATTGATACCATTATTTTTTGTATATTAAAGTAGCTGCTTCTTAGTTGAAACTGCAGGGCTGTAACGGATCCGCGCCTTAGTTTGCAGTTTGCCTTACATTACAGACCTGTGCAGCCCTGGAACACTGCTGCAGCTCAACCCTGGGTTCGCTCATTGAAGCAGTGCTGTCACACGCCCCTTCTGCTATTTGTTCACTGACCTTTAAAGACACCTTTCCCACAATGCTTCCCTGCCGAGCATATCCCTTCCTGGTTGTCACAGGTGTTCTACCACAAGCCCTAAGGCTTGGCTCTGTTGTGTACTAATCTCTCAAAGTTCTATTCCCCAGTTCACGCAGAGTTCTGTTCCTGTCTCCTGTGCTGAAGCGGAGTACTCTTCATGTTAACTTCAGCTCCCTGTTTCCTGAGGCCTGCTATCCTTCCACAGCAAGAACCTGTCTACCGGTACCCGGGGGTTGCTGCTCATTCTCCATAGCAGTGGCCATATACTGGTTCCTGTGCTGAAGCGGAGGTCTCTCCAGTGTTGACTTCAGCTCCCGGTTTCATGAGGCTTGCTGTCCTTTCTCTGCAGAGCCTATCCATTTGGTTCCTGGGGCCTGCTGCTCATTCTACATAGCAGAGGCTGTGTCCTTGTTCCTGTGCTGAAGCGGAGTACCTCCCGTGTATCCTTCTGCTTCCTGTTTTCTGTGGTCTGCTGCCCTACCCTTAGCAGAGGCCAATCTATGAGTCCTGAGGTCTGTAGCTCTCTCTCTCCTTGCACAGGTCGCTCTGGACTCTTGCGCTGAAGCACTGGTTTACCAGTGCTGCCTGGCGGTGTGCCCACTCTGGTCTGCCTATCCTTTCCTGAGACCAGTACCATGGGCCATGGTCGCCGCACGCGCAGAACCCACGCCCGCGCTCACGCTCCTAAGCTGAAGCAGGGAACTTCTGATTACCTGTTGCCGAACTCCTGCTTGAATAACGTTTACCCTGATCTCTCCAGTCCTGACCATGGCTTGTCCACTGATGATGCTACCTTCTCCAATCCCGACCCTGCTACGTACGACTACGAACTGCGCAATCTGGATCAGCCTGCGCGGTCTAAGGTCGGTGCTTATAAAACCCCACCTCAGCCACGCGATCCGACCCAGGTTTGTGGCGAGCACAACCGTGACAAGGGCACACGTGAGTTTTTTTTTCCAATTGATTTCTCTTTTTTCTTTGAGTGCTGATTCTATGTTGTATTATAGTCTCAAAATTCCTGCACAGGAAAAAGAAAAGTAATTAAAAATAATCAAAAAATGATACCATAAAAGTAGAAAATATAGGTGAGATGTTTGACTAGAAAAATGCATATACAGTATTTGTATTAAAAAACAATAAATAAAAATACCACTTGTGAGCACATTCTGGAACCCTGTCTTTCCCCATTATCTGTGAGTAAAAAGTGAGTAAAAAGAGCTTCCACTACAGTCAGGGATTCTGGGTAATTACATGCAAATGAGCAGTCTCCGTGAGCCCACAAATGGGGATTCCCCTTTAAAATTTTTGACTCATATCAGGGTAAAACAGCTGCTCTGTGATCAGATATAGTTAGGGAACAACTCCTGAGCAGACAGGGCCTTACCTGCAATGCAGACCAGGAAAAAAAAGAATGGAATTTTTTATTTGTACAGGATAAAAAAGTTAAAATGAAAAATAAGTCGCCTCTTCTTCCGATTGTAAAATATGTATTCCCTGCATGCGTGTATGTCAAATTAATTTGCCACTTTTGCATTCCGCAAAAAAGGACGCCTATCTCTGAAGCCGCGGCCAAATGGACCCACCGAAGATACATGTGTGGGGTGCGATCTCTAAACATGGACCAGGATGCATAATCATTTTTGAGGGTAAAATAATGCACAAAGTCACATGTTGTAGCCTTATGCACTGTATAACTGTAGTGCATTGTGTACCCTAATATTAAGCTTTTTCATAATTTTTCTTCTCTTCTTCTAGGAATCATGGATAAAGTATTTTTCCAAGAGCAAATTGTCACCCGCATTGTTCAATACATTAGGCATGATTTCCCAATAGCACGGCACAACGCAGCATCAAAGGGGGAGCGATCTGGAGTCCTCTGGAGACGTCACTTTGGTGACTCTACGCATTTCACTAGCTTACGAAGCTACACGCGTAGTGAAACGTGACGTCACCAGAGGACTCCTGATCGCTCCCTCTTTGATGCTGCGTTGTGCCAAGCTATTGTCGTGTGAACTGCGCAAAGACCCTCCTTACACCAGGACATCGATCCGGGGCTCGACACACGATCCAATTCAGAAGTGCTGAGTTGAGACTGTGACGGAGGTAGCGGGAGTAACCAACCTGATGACATTACCTTGTTTTTATGTGTCTGATATCTTCTAACACTGTGTAAGTGTTGAATTTTAAATTGCGTCTATAAAATTGTTTTATTTCATTGGATTACGCTATGGATGTCTTTCTCTCTTTATCCTGACTGGTGAAATCTTCCTGAGTGACACCGTATTCCATTACTTCTGATTACTTCAATTGAAGTTCCAGTATCCAAACACCAGAGTCAAGCCTATGCCACTGATCTCTGAAATGCCTTATTTAGATTAACACCACGTGAGTCTCAACTTGACAGAGTTTTTACAAACACATTCAAGTTATGAACTTTATTTGCACTATGTTTTATTTGTTCTTTATTGCATATTGAACCTGCACTCCCCTACACCTTGAGGCATTCAAAGACATTTCTCAGCCAAGAATCAAAGGCTCAAAGATAATATGTCTTTCTTTTTTTAACGAAGGTCCCATGGCCGGGGGAGGTGTTGAGAACAAGTTGAATTCATTTTGCTTGTCTTTGGGAGGGTGTTGGGGGGAGGGGGAGGGGCAAATAAATGAATCCATCTTTGTCTAATGCTGTGATGAGCGTGCAGAATTACAGTAGAATTAAATCCTTGGAACTGTTTTAAAATTGAATGAAAGTTATCACTCCTTTGAAAATGTGTGTGTGTGTGTGATATTTCCATAAACAGTATGAAAAGCAGACCAAGCCTACACAAATTTGAAGGTATTGAATAATAAATAATAAATATACTTTAGAATAAAAGTTAGCAATATTTATTTTTGGGGTTTCTTACCCGAATTAATTACACATGCAAAGTCTAATTATACTGCAAAATGCAACATCATTGATAAAATAAAGCAGTTGTGATTTAAACAATGTAAAAATGGATTGCATATGGAAACCTTGCATCATACTATATAAGGTTTTGTATAAATGTCATAATTATTCTCTCCTTCTCAAGAAAAAAAAAAGAATGTCCCCTTAATTGTTTTGTTTTTGCCGTTGGATTTCTAAGTTTCTACAGTAAGTCTGATTCATAATGCACATGTGCATGGAACCAGGAAATTGAACTTTCTCTAAAGCAGCCAAATCATGAAACAGTTGTCTTTGTGTTCTACAAAATGCATCACATAGTGTTTTCCATTAACCAGGACGTGGAATAAAAGCAAGAAACATCTAATTGTGAAATTTTAGTACAGGTTATGACATGTACAGGGTAATTAAATCGATCACATACTATAGTACTGTACAGTGCAGTGTGTTGTCAATAATAATAGCGTGGCAAGGTTTTTAAACCGTGAAGCGTTTATACTGACTGTATAAAAGTAAAAAAGGCAACGTCTAAAAAAAGGGATATTAGAATTCCATTGAACTTCATCCTTAACTTTTGATGCTCGATTTCAAAGTTTCTTTTCTGGAAAAAAAAATGTATGCTATTATTTCCTGTAGTGCGCATGCATCAAGTCGCGCTCTAGTGTGCATGTGTTCAAGCATTGATATGGCAGGCATACACTACTGTAGTGTCATGGGAATTAATGTTAATACTGTATAGTACATTATATTTACCTTCATTATAAACTTTGCCAACCGGGTGGAGATGTAATATCATGTAGTCTGCATTATAGCTGACACGTGCCTGCTGAATCTAGTAATCAGGCTAGTAATCAGGCTGGTAATCAGGCTGGTAATAAGGCTTGTAATCAGGTGGGGCCAGGTAGCAAGGATTGCGGTTCACCAGGTTTTCAGTGACGGTCGGTCCATTATTGTAATAGTATTGGCAAGCCGGTGTTGCTACATTGTAGTGTCGGGAAATACGAATCTTAAATGGATTAAACCCGACTTTCTCCTTTTGAAGTTTCCATGAGCAAAGATACCAGAAAAAGCTGGGAGCACTGACCAATAAACTCTGCTATCTCCCTGGGGAAGGGCTGTGCGAAAAAAGCACAGTTAAAGTTTTCCTCATCGAGTGCTTCCACCCACGATGGTTAGGTGAAAATTTGAAAAAATAGTAGTTCTCAATGATATGATGATATTTCTCTGCTAAAGTCGCCTTCTTATCTGTTCCATCATTAATTGCAGAACATATTAAAAATGCATAACTACAGTTCGGTTTTGTATAAGGACTTGACATAATGTTTAGTTTAATGTCTATTCAGCAATTGTGCAGGCATAGCAATTGAGAATAATGTACCCAACATTGTGTTTAGATACTTACTGTAAATTAGGAAAACGCCTACATTTGATAACATCTTCAGAGTCTTCAGCGACCAAGGTCAATTTACAATGGATCTCGGTGGTAGAATCTGGGCCTCATTCAGAGAGGGTTGATAAAAATTATCGCCAGGGCATTTCAAATGCCATTTTTTTGGGTGTTGCTATCATGGTATTCAGAAAGGCTCGATTACCTGTGATAGCAAAATTCCCAAAATGGGCGAGTTGCTGCCAGCGAGAGCATCAAGCCTCTGAAAAGGCCTGAACCGGCGATTCATTTCTGCTGCAGAGAGAGCGGCTCTGAGAGATGCGGGACATTTCAATGCAGAGGAATACCGGCACCCCATAAAGGTGCCTGTATCTCGGGAAGCAGGGGGTTCAGCACGTGGTTCAGCTCCGGAGACCCCCTGCACATATACACTATGAAAGAAATGTTTATTAATAAATATTTTAATAAACATCAATACACGCCCCTCCCCTCCGCCCAAACCCATACAGTACAGTAATGGGCAAAATAACTATTATCCAGATATTGATAATAGATTATTTGCCCATTATTAAAAACTGAATTAGCAAACAAAAATAAAGTAAATAAATACAGTTATACTTACCACAACAGCAGGTCCCTCTGTCCTCCGTAGCAAAAAAGCATATACAGTATACAGTACATAATAAAGACATTCAAATGGCCCCTAACCCCTTAATCACCTTAGCAGTTACTAACCGCTATAGTCATTAAGGGGTTAACCCACCCTGACCCGATACAAACCCGGGAGGCCTAAGCACCCACCCCTGACTGACTATACCCACACTGTACCCATTGATTAGTATAGTGGTACATCATACCCATATAATAATAATATGGGCATGATAAGCCTCTATAGCACTCAATGGGCACCCTAATTACAATACATTAATACACAAGACACACAATAATAAAACATAACTAAATGCCAAAAAAACACACTTCACTAAATAAAAACAGTAGCCAGCTAATCCAATGAATACAAGCAATAACAACATCAACAATGAATTAATTAAACCATAAACTAATCAAACCAATTAATTCCTAAACCAACTCAAAATTAATAGTAACACTAACCAATCAAAACAATTAATTACTACAACATTAATGAATTTAAACAATAAAATAGAAAGAAAGAAGATGACGTTACTAAATCCAAGATGGCCGGTGTCACAAGGTATTTCAGCCAATCAGAGTGTGGAATTGGTTCCCACGATCTGATTGGCTGAAATACCATGTGACGCCGGCTTCGTGACGTCATCTTAAAGGCAAATGAAGCACAGCCATTCTGATTGGCTGGCATCATTCCCTTTAAGTGACGTCATGTCAAAAAAAAAAATTAAAGTCGGAACATGGTTTTAACAGCCAATCTGGTGGCTGTTAACCATTTGGAGGCTAAACGTGACGTCACAAGCCCTATTTAAGGCTGTGACGCCTCATTTGAGCCCAAGAAGACGACGAGACAACATCGGTTGGGATCTACCATGGTTTTTTTTGGATTACAACAAGGAGATAGAAGATTAAGAAGATCAAGAAATGGTTACAGATGAAGATAGAAGAAGGTGATTATAGAAAGAAAAAAGAAGATTGGGGTACCTGATCCGGATCTTCATGGCGGATGGCATCGGATGCTGTTGGAGGGCTTCAAGGTACGTGAGCTTCCTGTTAACCCGGGAGTCGGAGGGCAACCGCTTCTAATGGTAAGTAATATATTGAATGTTTGTTAATGTCTCTTTTTACAGGTTTATTCATTGGATGTGTTTTTTGATTTTTTGGGGGAGGCACATTGACTGATAAAATTTTAATCTGTACAATTTTAGGGTACAGATTAATACATTATTATGACAATATTTGGGGGGATTTCTGGCTTGGTATTGCTGTTGCTTTTTTCCATTTCAGTTTATTATGTGGATGTGATTGTTTGTTTTTTCATGCTTAATGGTAATAAAATGTTTGCGATTGGTGTTCGTTTGTAGTTAATGTTGTATTATGTTAACTAATGCGTTTTATGGTTATTTTAGATATTGTTAGAATTTCTTTCTTTCTATTTTACTGTTTAAATTCATTAATGTTGTAGTAATTAATTGTTTTGATTGGTTGTTGTTACTATTCATTTTCAGTTGGTTTAGGAATTAATTGCTTTGATTGGTTAATGGCTTAATTAATTAATTGTTGATGTTGTTATTGATTGTATTGATTGGATTAGCTGGCTACTGTTTTTATTTAGTGAAGTGTGTTTTTTTGGAGTTTACTTATGTTTTACTATTGTGTGTCTTGTGTATTAATGTATTGTAATTAGGGTGCCCATTGAGTGCTATAGTGGCTTATCATGCCCATATTATTATTACAGTATATGGGTATGATGTACCACTATACTACTCAATTGGTACAGGGAAGGTATAGTCAGTCCGGAGTGGGTGCTTAGGCTTCACGGATGGGTAAAGGGGGTATTAGCCTTAAGGATGGGTGTCTAGACCTTGCGTGTGGGTAGCGGTTGTGTTAACCCCTTTATTACTTAGCGGTATTAACCGCTAAGGTAATGAAGGGGTTAAGTCCCCCCCGCAACACCCCTACAAGGCCTAATCAGCCACTAAGGGCCACATCCCCCCTTCACCCACCCTCGCTAGCCACAGTAAGCCTGGCACAGGTGTTTAACCCCTTCATTGCCTTAGCGGTTAGCATCTAAGATAATGAAGTTGCTGTAAAGGCATTTTTCCTGCATCGGATGCATGCCGGGGGGCTCCGGAGCTGCTATTAATGGCTATCAGCTCCGGAGACCCCCGGCATCAATCCGAGGCAGGAAAAGGGCCTGATTATTTCAATGTCTAGACACATCGCAGTTCATCGAGGCATCTCCCTACCAATTTACCTAAATTTTGAGGTGAATTGGATTTGAGGAGAAGATCGCCTTTTAGGGCTGTGATAGGCCGTGACAGCCGACTCGCGGGTTTCTGAATCACGCAAGTTTATGATCCTTCTGAAAATGGTCGATAAGCGGCTGATCGCCGCTCAATTGGCGAATTTCTTTTGGTGATAAAATTTTGCGTCGATATAGGCCGTTATCGAGCACTTATCGAGGCTTACTGAATACGAGTAGCCATTTTGGTCCATAAGTGCTCGATAAGGGTGTGATTGTTGGTGTTTACGGCAGCGTTTACGGAAGAATAACGAGTGAATCCCGCATGGAAAACAGCAGACATTACAAAACGGCTAAGAGAAATGGTCGGATAACGGCTTCTGCATCTGTAAGTACAAATGTAGGATAACGTATCTGTCATCTAAATTAGGTTGAACTTGATGGACGTATATCTTTTTTCAACCTCATCTACTATGTAACTATGTAACTAGAAAATGTGCAGAGAATAGCCACCAAATTAATAAAGGGGATGGACAATCTGATTTATGAGGAGAGGTTAGCTGAATTAGATTTGTTTTCATTAAAAAAGTGATGCCTAAGATGGAATATGATAACTATATACAAATATATTTGGGGACAGTAGAAGGAGCTTTCAGAAGAACAATTCATCTCAGAGGCAGTACAAATGACACATGGTCATACTGAACTTTAAGGCTGGAAGCTGGAGGAGATTTCACCAGCAACAAAGGAAAGGATTCTCTACAGTGAGAGCAGTTAACCTGTGGAATTCATTACCAATGGAGACTGATAGCAAATGCAATAGATATCTTTAAAAAAAAAGTTGGACATCTTTTTTTAGAAAGGAAAGGTATATTGGCTTTATTTTTGTTAAATAAATCATGATGGTGTAATATTTCATGTGTTGTTGTTTATCTGAGGTTGTATTTACCTAATTTTAAGACCTACTAAGGAACAGATGATAGCTATTATGTCCTGATATGTAAAACCATAGAATTCAAAGAAGGTGTACTTTCTTTTTCACACCACTGTACTGTATATATATGTATGTATACAGTGGTGTGAAAAAGAAAGTACACCTTCTTTGAATTCTATGGTTTTACATATCAGGACATATTAACTATCATCTGTAACCTATATTATTTAAGGTTATGATGGTTAAAAAAAGTGACAAAAACCCGCCTTTCAACATTATCACCCAGCACACAGCACTTCCAAAGTAGCATGCATTGGCTTAAGGGTTATTCATGTAATGTGAGATTGAGACAAAAGGTGGCACTGTGTTCTCATTTGCATGTCATTTCCCAGAATCCCTTACAGCAGTGGAAGTGCTGTGTGCTGGGCGATAATGGTGAAAGGCGGGTTTGCAGACCTGTCTAAGACATGCAAATGAGCATACAGTTAATATTTCCAGTTTATATATATATATATATATATATTAATATATATATATAAATATATATATTAATATCTATATCTATAATATAATATATATATATATATATATATACATGTGTCGACAAACCTATACATTTGCTCGCCCGGGCGAGTGGATTTAACCCCCGGGCGAGAATATTGGCCCAAGCAGCACACGTTTGGTTACTAGGTGGCGAGTAGATTTTTTTTTTGTGTGGCGGAGTAGATTTTTGGTGATTAGTCAAAACCACTGTATTATTATATATATATATATATATAGATATATATATATAATATTATATATATATATATATATAATATAATATATATATATATATATCATAGATATAGTATAGAATTATATATAGTATATATAGATATAAGATATATTAATTATATATACATGGGAAGGATGTGGATTCAGGGAGAAATCTGATTGCCATTATTTGGAGTCAGAAAGGAAATAATTTCCCGCCTTATGCAATATCATTGGATGATGTTTCACTGGGGCTTTTTGTTTTCCTTCCTCTGGATCAATATACTCTTAATACAAATATAGGATAAAGTATGTTTCATCTAAATTTAGCATAGGTAGAACATGATGGACATCTGTCTTTTTGCAGCCTCATCTACTAAGTAACTTTGTAACTTCACAATGTGGGCCCTATGTAAATTAGACCCTCTAATGCAAGCATGTGATTATGACATGTTTATTAACCTACAGTGTATAGTGCTTAATGTTACATGTTGCGTCTAGTTTAGTACATGCAACTTTTTTTCCCATACAACTGGCTCTGTCCTGTGTACAAAGAGCGCCATTTATGTTTCAAACAAGTAAAGACGCAGCCAGATTCCAATGATAAACATAACTTTGGAAGGACTAAAATTGAGGGTAATTATTATCTTGCATAACCATTATTTTCCTGTAGCAAGTAGAGAGTTTGCAAAATTTATGGTGAAATTATACTGCAGCAATATCATCAGCGAATATTGTTCTGATAATGAAGTACCCAAGGGCCTAATTAAATTACAACAGAGATGATTAAAATAAAATGTACAGTCAGCTTATCCCCTTGTTGTATGGACTATTTGTATATTTTATTCCAAACTAGCTATATATTAAAAATTCCAGTGGGACTTTTTCACATATATTTTTGCTTTTTGCTAAATACCATTGTTAATGCATGTACTGTAGTCATTATGGCTGCCATAGCTGATTTTTTTTGTTTCCTATACTGTATAGTTCTTAACATTACAATGCATTACATTCATGTAACATAGGAATAGAACAAAGTACATTTTTGTTGTTTTATTTTATCTTTTTCAATGTTTCAGAGATTTATATCACCCATGACTAACACTATATCATATTCTGATAATTATGTCTCCATGCTTTTCTTCCTGCACACCAGCATGCTTTGCTTTCCCTCATGTCTTGTTTTATAAAAGTATCCTTGAAAGGCCCATACATATGCTTGAGAACATTCAAAGTATTATATCTTTTTCAGCATCAATTCCATTTTAATGCTAATGCATTCTTAGCTGATTCAGTGCCCTTTGACGTTCTGGTAACATCACAGGAGCCAACACTTCAGGAGCCCTTGTGATGTTCCCAGAACATCACAATATTCTGCAACCCTATGTAGCTTGTGGGACTTGAATTAAACTCATCTACATGTTATTTTATTAATAATAATGCATTTATTTATATAGCGCTTTTTTTCCATTGGGACACAGAGCACTTTACAGTCAAAAAAATGAATAAAGAAGAAAACATTTAAAGTTATAAAAGACACCAAACTTAAGGAAAGTTAAAATACAGGATAGAATGTTACTGTAGTTATTAAATAACAGACAAGTTGTGGATCATTAATTTAATGCCTGGGTAAACAGGTAGGTCTTGAACCTGTTTTTATAAACATACAGAGAGGGGCCTCTCGAACTGTACAAGGCACACTATTCCAAAGAAAGGATAAAGCTTGGTTAAAAGTAGTTATGTACCGAGTATTGGTCCCGTATGTGTTTTGCGACAGGACGTAAAGTGAGGATAGCCGTAAAGTGAGGAATTACGTCACTCCGAGTAAGCCAAAAAAATCACAAAGTCTCAAAGTTGCTTCGGCACACAGACTGTGGTATAAAATACCGTATGGGCTATAAAATTATCCAACGCGTTTCGTAGCGTAAGCTACTTCCTCAGGGATGGAAGTAGCTTACGCTACAAAACGCGTTGGATAATGTTATAGCCCATATGGTATTTTATATCACAGTCTGTGTGCCGAAGAAACTTTGAGACTTTGTGATTTTTTGGCTTACTCGAAATGACGTAAATCCTCACTTTACAGCTATCCTCACTTTACGGCCAGCCGCAAAACACATACGGGACTCCTGACGAACGAGTCCGGTGGCGGCTCCAATGGCCCTGACATCTGAAGGCGTTCTACCCAGACGCAGAGAGACGAGCGGAGGGCTTCCCGAGTGCCGCGGCGGTGTGCTCCTATGCAAAGATCTCCCCAGAGAGAGAACAGTGGACATCTACTGATCCCGTGGTCGTTGCGGTGCTGTGGCTGTGTGGTGCCGGGTAACACATGTCATTGTACATGAAATGCCTATTATATTGTGATCTGATGTACGCAGATATCTTACCATCTTAATATATATATATTTATTATCAAACATACTTCACTATGTGCGTCTGCACTTCTGTTTTCTTTGTGTTTCAGCTTTATTAAAATATACTTGTGTCTTGTGTTTAAACATGACTAAGTCTCCTGGGCTGGTGTGAGGGATAGAATAAGAATACTGTATATGTTCCCTACTCTTACTAGCCTTATCCCTGGCACACTGCAAAAACCTGACTTTATCTTGGTACACAAATAAAATCCTCCCAACTTTATCACCTAGCTGGAGCACCCCCTGAACTCATACCAGGTTCAGGGTGACTTGGGCATGAACTGGGCATCCCACCTTATGCTAGGGATCCTTGAACCGTTATGGGGATAACCATTATGGGGATCCCTGATGCCCTTTTTACCTTTCCTGTTTGTGCTGAAGCACGGAGCCCTGGTGGTGAGTCACAAGAAAGTTTCTAGGGTGGGATTTTGCCGGAGCACTGTGCTTCAATGTGCCTGGGAATCTTACCTGATTCCCGGGTACATCTTTGGGGTATTCCATAACTTGGGAACCCCGCAACATAGCCACAATCTGGAAGAAGTTTCTCTGCAAAACCCACCCTAAAACTAATAACCTGGCAAGCTCCTCTGGCTGGCACTTCTGGAAAGGTAAAAACACAAAAATACTGTATTGTCGCATATTTTACCCACAGTCACAGTGATGCATATACAACAGTTAGGTCCAATAGTTCACACTCTAGGACCTTCAAACACGGATCAGGGGTAATCAAGTGGGCTTAACCTTTATTATTGAGCCTGGTTACCCCCTCACCATGACATGGCTGCAGTCTACTGTTGAAGGCCAAAATAAGAGGTTAGAGAATGGAAGTGGGAAGCCCAAGGGAGAGAGGGGTCATCAATTTGGCAGATGAAGTCGCGAAGGAGAAGAATAGGGGAGTCTGAGGAGAGAAAGAAAGAGATCCAGGATTCAAAGTGAGAGAGAAAGACAGAAGGGGATGAGTAGAGGTAGGTGGGCAATAGATGACCCCACGTGGACAGGGAGAGGAGAGAAAAGCTGTGAATGCCCCAGTTTGAGGGGTTTTGAATTCTAGGACTCTCAAATTGGACATCCGTACTTTGCAGTAAATAATGTAAGGAAAATTGACTAAATATAGTACTTTTATCACCATCATTTACAGTGAAAATTTGGTTTTTAATTCTTGGATATAATTTGAGAACGAGGAGGATTTTGCTAAGTTTTCAAGAGTCCAAAATTTGACAGTTTTGGGAGCTTGTGCAGATCCCTACCCCATATTTAGATTTGTGGGTATTGTTCAACCTATTTATGGCCAAGTTAGCTGGCATCTCAAATAGTTACCCCCCCCTATCTTTACCATAAATTTATTGTCAGTTGATTGGATGCATGACTTTTATTTTCATTAGTGTTAGATAAACATTGCTCACAAAATCAATTATTGCAGTAAGTCAGCAATGAATGATATACTGTATTTTGCCATCTCAGCTAAATGACTTCGAAAGAAGCATGTAAAATTAAAAAAAATAGATGATGTATTCATTTCTTGAATGCAGGGGTTCCATCATTTTGACTTTTAACAAACAGGCCAAATTGATTTTCATTTTGATAAAACCCTGTGTAAAATGTATTTATAAACGATATTACATTACAAAAAGTATAATCATTGTTATTTCATTGTGAAATATGTGCAGTGCTACTACCGCTTTCTGTGTCATTTGGTACAGACGTGAAAACGAGAGGTAACTCTCAAAGTATTACTAACTGGTAAAACATTTTATAACAATGCCTGCTCTGGTCAAGAAAAAAAAAACAAACATTGACTGCTAAGAATTTAATTTTTTTAAATGAAGGCAAATTAATTTAAAGTTTGAACATACCACTAGAGAACTGTAAATATCAGTTTTCTCGATTTTCCAGTCATTACCTTCAAAATCCATTCCGTGTGCTAAACTGCAGGGGAAAAAATCAGAGCGGTTTAGTCCGAAGCCACCATTGGATACAATCTGGTGGTTTTTAAAGAGACCGAACTCAGATTCCATATTGAATGCACAATCCACGCCGCAGATTGTTAGAAACCAGCACTACTCTCTGTCTCTTCTTCACCCCACCCCTGGATTTAATCTGAATGCAGATTAATAATAATCTGAACCCGGATTAATAATAATCTGAACCCGGATTATTAATACGCCATGTTTATTGTCAGTGAAAGAGAACAAAACCAGGAAAGGCGGATTGGTATTTTTGAGACTGATCCAATTAAACTCGCAGACCAAAAGGACCAGCCAATCCAAGACGTATCTAAATCCGCCAAAAAATGTTTCCCATCTCTACATGTACCCCTTACATATAGATTATAAAACCTCTGAGGCAGGAATCCCTTTCTATGTTGAGTGCCTACAGTTTTTATATATGTATTGTTTTATATTTTCACTGTATTCTAATCTCTGATTTGTAAAGTGCTGCCTACATTGCTGGTTCTATGTAAATAAAAAATATACATACAGTGTACTAGGGGTAGTACCGTCAATAACAATTGTAAATCTGAAAAATAATACATCATAAGTAAACCTAAAGATCTATAAAAGGTGGAAGGAATTTACTGTTCATGTATCTTGCCTCCAAAATATAATATAAAATTTCACAATGTTTATTGTTTCCACTGATTTAAATTAACCCCTTAAACTTGAAATTTCAGGGGAAAAGTAGTTGAGTAAATTGCTAATCACTAGACAATTCTCTCCAAAAAGTATGATAAACTAATGGCATAGTGTTATTCATTGTCTGAAATGCTCATTTTCCGTCAAGTTAACTCAACAATGTCATATGAAATGTGATATCTAGAAACCATTTGAAAGTACAGAAGTTTGACTTCTGCAAAGCTGGAGTTTTTGAGAGCTATGGTACTGTGTATACAAACCATTATAGGCATATCCACGGTGCAAATGAGGTAGTACTATGCTTTGGTACATTTACACAAGAGACAACTTGATTATATGGTGTCAATAATGCAGATATACAACAATAATGTAAGAAACAAATATAAATTATGGCACCTCTTCTGAAAAGACAGTTCCCAACTGGAGACGTTGGGACTTGAAAATATGGCTAAAATGGCCTCATTTTGCAAACATCAAACGTTTTACTAAAGTTTGTGAGGAATTTTCAAAACATACAGTGTCTTTGATGGAACTTTGGTGAGAGAGAGAAGAAGAGAGCAGCAGGAAGAGACTTATTTTACAAGACTGGGCAATTTGACCAGAGGACACAAAATGGCCACAGAGTCAGCGCTTGCTCCCGCGGCCAATAGAACGTTACAACTTCATTAGCAGATGGTGATGTGGCTTCCTTGTTTCAACCCTCATTACCATATCTGTGATTTTTTTGTGCTTCAAATTTCAACACACACAATTATCTTGGGAACATGAGCTGTCTGTTGACCATGGCAAGAATATTTAATAACTGTTGGGATATATAGTGTTAAAAATATGCAACAATCAACTAGATGTTACATACAGTAGTTCTGTTTAATTCTAAACAAAGCATTGCAGCAGTGTATGGTAACAAAAATTATTTTTTATAAAATATGTAAGTAGTAATGAAGGAGGGAAGTAAAGATAGTGGACCTTTGACATATAATTGTGTCCCTATCAAAAAGAAAGTACACACACACACACACACACACACACACACACACACACACACACGTGTGAATGAGCTTAAGAATGTGTTTGGTCAATGGATTCCATGCATTATAAACACCTCTGAGGTCTCCTTGTGCATTTAATCACAAGTCCAGCACAAAACATCACACTTCAGATAACATTGCTGATGAAATGTATTCCTCCCCTCGCACACCATATCGAGGGGAAGAGAAAACCTTTTCCCCAGCTCCTGCCCTGTCCCCCTTCCCTCCAACTGCTCGCAACAACTCAAAATTGCTTCTGTCGCAGTGGGACCTCTAATCTGTTAACAAACTCATTGCAGGGAGACGGTGCGGCCGGCTGGGACCTAGGTGGGCCCTTTAGGTGGTCCGCACAGGATGTGTTCCCCTCATTCAGTTAGGCACTGAAGGGTAAGGAATCTACCCAAGATGAAGCAACAAAACAAAGAAGCAATCACCCCCTTCATACACACTGTCCCCGCTTCCTTTATTAAGCACAAAATAATGCAACCCACATTTGCAAAAGGCCTTGGCTAATGTTTAGCGGAGGGCTCTCTGTGAAGGCATTGAGCGCGGGGACAAAGGTTATGAGCTTCCCAGTTTATTTCCAGAATACCCCGAGCTGAAATAATGAAGATGTCACAAGCTGCAGACAGCAGCGACTTCACTGTTATACTGACTTGTGCTTCATTCTGATGCACTGCAGGTTTCCTCTGCCAGGCATGAGGCTGCTGGGGCAGAGCAGGCCTGTGCCAACGCAGTGCAGGAGTCTGTGCCAACGCACTGCAGGAGTCTGTGCCAACGCAGTGCAGCGGTCTGTGCCAACGCACTGCAGGTTCCCTCTACCAGGCATGAGGCTGCTGGGGCAGCGCAGGCCTGTGCCAACGCACTGCAGGAGTCTGTGCCAACGCAGTGCAGGA
>WSYH01007114.1:0-34539 GCA_036426205.1 Ascaphus truei | reverse complement strand
ACTACAAGTGTATATATACTCCAAAGTGGAGCAGATTTTGTTTGCTGATTTTCACGTTTGCTGTGTTTAAAGCGACAGGCGCAATAAAGCCTTATTTTAATTTCACCTTAAAACAGTCTCCATTGCGTACCTCTGCACATGTCCTCTTACAGTGTGTGAGTGGTTTATTTATTTAGACTTGCACACCAAAAATTAGAGTGCTAGCTGTCTGCGTTCCTGAGTTAGCCCACTTAATTGAAAGGATTGCTAGTGGGAAGCCAAGTTCACCTACTTCTCACATCAATTGACCCACTTCCCACAGCAATAGACTTTCTGCCTTTCAAGTTACGGGAGCTAACAAGGTACTGATACATTTTATCGGAAAACCACTTCAAATCTAACCACAAGCCACTTATTCAACTGACTTGCGGTTACAGAGTCGAATGCTTGGAAATGGATACCCATACTTCAAACAGATCTCCCAGCACCAGCCACGCTTATTCAATCAGCGCTGGCTTCGGCGCTCACAACGCCATCTTGTGCCTAAAAACAATATACTGTAGCACACTTTGCATTTATTTCTATTACTGCAGGCAGGGAGCAGCCTGCAAAATGGTGATAAAAAGGTGGGTGAACAGTGATATTCTGTACACCATTAGTCAAATAAACAAAACAGTATTGCCGGTGCTGCTGGTTCAAAGGGATACCTGTCACAAATATCCAAGCTTGAACTGTGAAAAGGAAAGATCCAGCGCTCCACGGATTTGCAAAAGTATCACATTTATTGCGCCATACACAACAACCGTTTCGAACTTAGTAGGTCTTTTTCAAGTGAAAAGGCATGATGCCTGTGGTAGGACGGCCTGTAGCCAAGGTCAGGGAACAGTCCACATGTGTAGTTTCAGGATAAATGAAAACGTTCAGTGGCTTTATTTCTCCACAGCATAACATAACATGTGGGTACACTGTCCCTTTAAACATAAACAAATCCTGCTCCACATTGGGAGAACTGACTAACACTCCAGGCCTATCTAGCAGGCTAGCTGGCTAAACCATTTACCAAACCATAAGTGTATTTTAAGCAGTCAGGAAAACAAATGAACAAGTCTTACTTTGGTTGAAGTAGTTAGTTCGGTGAATCCGTCTGGCTAGCAGCTCACATAGCAGTGTTCTCTGGTCTAAGGCAGCCAGCTACTGCCAGTAACAACATCCTCTTATACCTTGCTGGTTAACAGGTGTCAGCTTACCTCCTGATTACCTAGCTTCCTCCTGAGTTAACCTTCTGAGTGCTGGATGAAGCACTCAGACATATGTTTCCCAGGCACAACTGATAGGGGTTGACTTCACCCTGTCACAATGCCAAAGACAGGAAACAGGATATATATACACACACCCCACAATCAATAATAAAGTGATAAACCCCAAACAGCTGAACAAATAACAATCAACACATATAGTTCCAATTGACAGTCTTAGGTGATGAGGTAGTGTGTTGATGCTCTATACTGTACAGTGAGTAATCAGTACAGTATCATCTGACTTGTTCTTAATTCTACTTTTGTGCTCAATGTATCTCGTCTTGAGCATTCTATGCGTTTTTCCGACGTAAATCAGTCCACATGGACATTTGATTATATAAACGACATGTGTAGTAGTGCAGGTGATTCTGTTACGTATTCTGTATTTTTTGCCACTTCTAGGGTGTACAAATTCACTACCTGTAGTCGAGCTGTTACAGATTGAGCTACTACAGCATCTGTAGCAACCCGGCCTTGGTTCACTCATAAAATGTGGTTGAACATAATGCTCACTTCTATCTGCTTTCATTAAAATATCCTTAAGATTGGCCCCTCTCTGGTAAGCAAATCTAGGATATTTATTGCAAATGTGACTTAAGGCAACATCTGTCTGTAGCATCTTCCAATGTCTCCTAATGGCTTGTTTGATGAATTTGCTAGCCGTAGTAAACTTGCTAACAAAAGTCATAACATCTGACTTGTCCCTAGAGATATCTGGCAAATGCTCTCTTTCTAAGGCCTGCGTGTCATCCTTATGCTTATGACCTCTTGAGATAAATCTTTCTTTTATATCTCTTATTGAGTTTTCAAGCTGTTTTGGTCGATCAATGATCCTACTCGCTCTTATTTTCTGTGAGAAGGGGAGCATTTGTTTGAGGGAGTCAGGGTGGAAGCTGGTGCCATGTACAGTGGATTTTTTATCGGTTGGCTTTCGATACAAATCTGTTTGATACTCTTATGCATAAGAGTTTGCATAAACCTCCAGGGAGACCTATTATATCTGCAACAAACTCAATTAATCAGCCACTTGCAATATATGTTAACACCTTTCTGCAGCCATTGGTAGTCAAATGTGGACTGATTTACGTCGGAAAAACGAATAGAATGCTCGGGAAGAGATACATTGAGCACAAAAGTAGAATTAAGAAAAAGGCAGATGATAATGTACTGATTACTCACTGTATAGAGCATCAACACACTACCTCATCACCGAGAGTTATGGGCATTGAGCACATTAGGACAAGCAACACAGGTCAGGATAGAGACACTTTACTATTACATTGTGAAACCTTCTGGACATTCATGTTGGATACAGTACACCCTAAGGGGTTAAATGACTATATCTCATTTGGTTGTTATTTGTCTAAAAGATGACCTGTCGGCTGAAGTGGTGGTGGTTGCTGCCATGTGATCTCATATACCTTGGAAATAAATTATTAATATGTAGAAAAAACATATTTATATATAAAGAAATTTATTTGTTCAAAGATTCCATTTTAATATTTTATTGCACATGGGAGAAATCATTAGCACGAAACAACATGTTCCTGACATCTTTATCTTTCTTTCCATCACTTTGTTCAAAGTCTGTACTTTGTTTTTCTCAATGAAAGAATTGGACTACTACTGACTTAATCCCCACCCACTAAAGAAGATAACGACGGATTCAGAAGGATGTTAGCCCCTGCGGTGGGCGGACTCGGGAGGAGTGACGAGCAAGTGAAGAAACTTCAAAGAAATGGAGCAGTGCCATAATGTCGCGAGATTTCGGCCGAAGGACCAACCAAGTGAGGAGGATCGACGCTGGAATGCGGAAAAGAATGCATAGAACGCACGAGGACGCTTGCGCGTGACGCACTTCCAGATTCATCCGGAATCAACATGGATTTGCGGCAGCAGTGGGGATTCTAAGGAAAGTTGTGAGATCAAGTCACAGCCAATCGGAAGCCTAAAGATAAGACTGTCAATTGGAACTATATGTGTTGATTGCTATTTGTTCAGCTGTTTGGGGTTTATCACTTTATTATTGATTGTGGGGTGTATATATATCTCCTGTTTCCTGTCTTTGGCATCATGCCTTTTCACTTGAAAAAGACCTACTAAGGTCGTAACGGTTGTTGTGTATGGCGCAATAAATTTGATACTTTTGCAAATCCGTGGAGCGCTGGATCTTTCCTTTTCACAGATAAAAAGGCTGGGACAGGGGCAAATACATTAGTGTCATGCATATTCTTTTAACCCCTTCAATACCAATACAAGTTGGGGTTAATCAGCTGGGTATAATACCTTTATTAAGGGCCTGATTAACCCCACTCTCGCCACAATCATAAATTAGCAGGATGAATTTTTAATGTATCCACTGTCCCTCCTGCCTGCCATGTAAATCTCCCCGCGCACTTAAGTTTTAATGTACCTAAACCAGGGCTATGTCCAGATATGCATTTATACACAAGTTTCAAATAATAAAATCACATCAGTATAAATGATTCCCTTCTAACCCTCTGCATACAAAAAAATGAGAAAGCTACGACCTTCCTAACCCCAGTTACCGAGTTAATTGTGTGAGGGCTTTTTTGTGGCGTGTGGGTTGAAACATAGTTTCCGTCTGCGGTCGGGACCTCCAAGTAGCGATTCCCCGCCCAGATCGATAACCACAGACTACTTCTTCAATTAACCTTAATTGACTAACTACATCCTACATTGCTACACTGCAGTCCCACTTACCTAACCGCAAGTCAAGTATTCACTTGACTCTGTGGTTACAGCTTTTCCCTTCGCTTGTCTTGTGGTTAGCTAGTGATACAGTGTTGTAATTCCATCGCTAACCGCAAACCACAAGCATACTTAACCAATTAACTCCTTAAAACCCTGTTAGGAGGCCCTTATTCTTCACGGGCACATTTCAGACATTTTATAATAGCCCTAGACTGCAGAACTGACACTTCAAAACCACCTTCGATGACTCAGGAGCACCTAGCCAGGCAGACTGCCTTTAATTCATGGCAAAGGTACCCCTTCACCGGCACACCCATATAATATGGGCATGCTTTAACACTATAGCAATAAATGGGAAAGTAAAAAAAAAAAAGGCCCACAATAAAACACAGTATTACATAGAAAAAAAACCCCCATTAAAATGCCAAAAAAAAAACAATTGATTGGCACGGTGGCACACCATGAGCTGCCACCATGCCAGGCAATATACAACCTGCCAATCACCAAAAGAAGCCTCAAATAAAAAACACATTACATTTTTATCTTAAAAATGCCAACAACAAAAAAATAATTGATTGGCATGGTGACATATCCATGCCCTGTGGGCATGAGCTGCCACTATGCCAGGCAATATGCATCCTGCAAAAAAAAAAATACAGTACATGCATCAAATAAAAACCACATTGCATTGCCAGCCATAACACGAAAAAGTCAATAAACCAATTGATTGACACAGTCCCACACCAATGGTTTCTCACTATGCTAGTCAATGGGCAACCTGTAAAAAAAATACATGCATGTGACGGTGAAGGGGTTAACCAGGCTCACTAATAAAGGTTAAGCCCACTTGGTTACCCCTGATCCGTATGCTGAGGTCCTAGAGTGTCAGTTCTTGGACGTAGATGTCAGAAATGCATTAATGTGACTGTGTGCAAATGAGGTGACATTAAAGATTTTTCTGTGCTGGGACCAGGAGATTTCTAGGCTGTAAGTTTCAGGGTGGGTTTTCAGGAGAAAGTCTTAACAGAATGTGTCTATGTATCGGGGTTCCGGAGTTATGGGATACCCCAAAAGCTGGATCCGAGAATCGAGTGAGATTCTCGGATGCAGCCAAGCACATTACCCCGGGCAGACTCTGACCCTGAAAACGTTCTTGTGACTCACTGCCAGGATTTATTTATAAAAATGTTTTACCAGGAAGTACAGTACTGTAATACATTGAGAGTTACCTCTCGTTTTCAAGTATGTCCTGGGCACAGAGTTATAAAAAATACATGGTTACATTAAAAGAACAGACGAGAACTATTGAAATATAAAAAGAAGTTAATAGGTACAGAACACAGCTATCATTTATCACCAAGTACAATCAAATGGCAGCTATAATAAAAAAAGTTTTTGCAAAACATTGGCCTATGTTGCGCAGAGACAAAGACTTGAGTACTATTTTACCCGAAAAACCTAGGATTATATTTACAAAAGCTAATAATTTTAAACAAACATTATCCCTCAGCTGTCCTATTAATGTCAATTGGCAGCCATCTTCAAATTCTAAAGGCTATTTCTGCTGTGACAGGTGTACAGCATGTAAGTTTAGTCGTAACATCAAAGTGTTCTGTTCAAACGTCACGTTTAGCGAATATAATATCAAAACTCATATAAGATGTAGCTGTGCGAATGTCATCTATCTGCTGGAATGTCCCTGCGGCCTGCAGTACGTGGGTATGACTACCAGACCTATCAAAAGAAGGCTCTATGAGCATGTTTATAACATCAGAAAAGGTTTGGTCACTTATAATGTATCTTTACACTTTAAAACATATCACAATCAAAATCCACAAGGTCTGAAATGTGCAGCAATAGAGGCACCTTTCTATGATTGGAGGGGTGGGGATAGGACAAGACAACTGGCAAGGAGAGAGCTATACTGGATCTACGAGTTGAAAACCCTGGTACCTCAGGGGTTAAATGTAGAATTCAGTATAGCTCCCTTTCTGGGTGACTGATTAGAACAAACTTTTGTCAACAAGCTCCGCATTCCTTTTTTTCGCTTCCTTGTGTTTGCAGTTTAATATCTACTGCAATAAGAATTTAACATACACAGTGGTGGTTGTATAATCAACCACTGATGTAGTATTGTGTACAATAGGGTTTCTATCATATCCCAGAATAAGCATTCAAATTGGGTATTCAAAATAAGCATGTGTAATTGTATTATTGCTTGTGTATTGCCCACTGTTCAGCATATATATATATGAAAGTGGAAGTAAACATCTAATACACGAAAATATATAGTTATGAACCAAATACTGGTACATTTCTTGTAATGATTTAGAAGTTTCAAAAAAAAATATTTTTAAATATATACAATCTAATAATAGCAGTATTTATACATACATATGATTTCAACAATGATATAGGAATAAATAGAATCTATATACTCCAGTAAAGAGAAAACATGTATTGAACAGCATGTGTAATGGTGTTTGGTACATGTAATCAAATATGCTTAAATATGTGTTGAATACTAAGTGTGGCATATACATATTTTTCCATATATGAACATCAATCAGTATGATTGATAAATTTAAAGTATGATCGAATTTACTCATCAGTCTATTTGTATGATTAATGTTGTGTATTTTCATGTTACTATGTTTAAAGTTTATGTTTTATTGTTTAAGGTTATAGGTGATAATTTTAACTTTCTCCGAAGATGTGATCACAGAATCACATAATACAAATTTTAATTAGCTATTGTGCATTTAGGCAGAGGGTATATCAGAATATGGTTAAAAATACCTTTTAAAGGGTTGAGCAAGCCTAATGTGATTATCTATAATGATTTCCACATGTTTTCTATCATTGTGGACAATTTCATTGTCACAAATTCATGGCCGCATATTCCACCCCTGAAGAAGCGGATCAATCTGCGAAACGCGCAGGGTGACGTCACTCACCCTGCGTCTCGGCGTCTTGTGCGCTTGTACTACGTTTCCTCGGATCAAGGTTCCCTTGAGCTACGTCAGTACCAGCCCTTGTTGACGGCGAACTCTCGCGAGAGAGTGAAAGGCAAGTCAGTCTGCGGATAAGCGGAGTCAGGGACACGAATAGGAGAGGTCTGAACATATACAAACCAGCTCCCCAGCTGACGACGGCCCCTTCCGGACACCCAGCGGGTCTGAGTAGAAGAAGGAGAGGGCGTCCAGTTACCACACTTGAAGCGGAGGAGCAGATTTTCAGAGATTTATCCATGCGCATGACCTACGTGCAGTTTGTAAGTAGGATACAGATAGATGCCGGATGCAGAGTGTTTTATGTCCTTTTGTGATTTTTAATTTTAAATTTTTTTTGGTCTTTGTAATAAATAGTCTTTTTATCTATTTTTAGTGCTTGCTTAATCCTTTTTTTTCCCCCTTAATATGGTTAAAGGTTTCTTAGCATTAATTTATGTACTTTACATCATAGCAATATCACACTATGTTGTTTTTTCATTTTCTTTCCATGTGCTGAGCGACGGCTGGTTCCAGTATTCTTACCTTTTTTGACAGTTGAGGACAATCACACCTTATTTCACTGTTTTTGCACCGTTGTATTGCAGCACTTCTAATTGTTATATTTCATGTTAATTTGTATTGTGATTTATATTTTTTATCACTATGCATAGAGGTTAGGGCGCCCCTATTTTGTTGTTTTTTCAGAGTGTAAGCCCTATGCCCAGATTCTTCGTTTTGTATCGTGAATGAATTGCCAATCCAGAGCCTGATTGCTTCATTGCCCCAAACCCTAAGTAAGTGTCCATATTCTGTATGTTATTTGTGCAATCTTGTGTGTTCACCTTCTTTAAGGAATAAACTATATTTATTATATCTAAGTCGTGTTCAATTCAACCCAGAGATTTGGTGTATATTATATCCCTTCACAAGTTACCGTGACAAGGGGTTCAAGGGATGCTCCAGCTATATGATAAAGCTGAGAGTGATTTCTTGTGTTTAAAAAGTTTTGTGTAACAGTGTGTCAGGATTGCCTAGACCTCCTGCCTAGCCATAGCTTCCTTGTCCACTGGGTGTGCTGCTGCCTTCTGTTGGCTTTGGGTTCCTCTGTCTGTCTGTCTTCTTGTTGCTCCTGTCTCTGTCCTTATAGCTTGCTTCCTGTCTGTTGGTTTTGCCTTTGCTTGAAGTCAGACTCCTTCAGTATTCTCATGTCTTTTATCCTGATCTGTTATGTACCTGTACCTGTATTATAGTCTGTTCACAGTAAAGGTCCTTGCTAGTAATCTGGCTTGTCCCTGGTTATTCCTGCTCCCCGGTCTCAGTCCCTGCTCCCTGTTCTCAGTCCCTGTCCCGCCCCACCTGTCCTGTTCCAGTCTCCTCGTTGCCGACCTCTGCTTGTTACCTGACTTCGCTACCTGCCGCCTGCTTCGGACCCCTGCTTGTTACCTGACTTCGCTACCTGCCGCCTGCCTCGGACCCCTGCTTGTTTCCTGACTGCGCTGTCTGCCGCCTGCCTCGGACCCTCTGATTGTGACCCCTACTACGCTTCCTGCTGTTCCGGCCACTGAGATCCTACCCGCCACAGGTGTCCCCCGTGACAGAAAGCAAAGGCCACTTCTGGATCTCGCTGGAACAGATTCTTCTTCTGCCTGCACCCTTTCCTGCCTGCTGCAGCAGACCACATCCGCATGGTTGAAGATAAGTACTTTCGTTTCTTTTTTGGAAATCCAAGTTGGGATTTTGAAAGGTTTTTTTTTTATTGCTGCTAAGTGTTCTGCAAGAATTATTGCGTTCATAACGAAAAAACATTTTTTTCTGAGACTAGAACTGTTGCTGCAGAGATTATTGCAGCTTTCTTTGAGATTTTTATTTTTGTGCAGTGCCTGGGTTAACCCTTGCAGTACCTGTTGCCACCTTTTTTAGACTCTGACTTTTCATTTCCTGGATAAGGCTTGTCTCTGCATCACTGGTTGGACCACTGCTGTTCACAGGGTTCTCATTTCAAAAGACAAGAGTGCTTCTATTATTTTGTTACTGCATACTGTGATTTTTCCTGCAATCTGTAGTTTTTCATATGATTGGTGCTAAGGTTTCAGGTTTACCTGCAAGTTCCCCTAAAGTTTGTTTCTCTGCAACATATGATATCCCTACGCCTGATATCAAAGATTTCAGATTTGACTGCAGGGTTCTCTGTCTGATATTCCTATGTCCGATGTCAAAAGTTTCAGATCTAACTACAAGTTTTCTCTGTATTAGTTTCCTGCGGTCTATGATATTTCTATGCCTGATATCAAAAGTTTCAGATTCAACTGCAGGTTTTCTTTGTCTATATGATATCCCTACGCCTGATGCCTAAAAATTTAGATGTAACTGCAGGTTTTCTTTGTCTATATGATATCCCTACACCTGATGCATAAAGATTTAGATGTAACTGCAGGTTTTCTCTGTCTGTATGATATCCCTACGCCTAATACCTAAAGATTCAGATATAACTTCAGGTTTCTCTGTCTATGTTTTTTCCTTGCATTTATAAATCTCTGTGACTGATGCTAAAGTCTCAAAGGGTCAGCTCTCCTATCTTGTGTCTCTCTGTGTCTAATATTCCTTTTGTTCATTCTAATGCTTCTGTTTTAAAAACACATTTCCTCTTTACTGGTTTATTGGGAAGTGTGGTTTAATTATGGCTCCCACTCAAACAGTCTTGAGCAGTAAATGTGAACACAGTACCACTGATTCTTCAGAACTTCTCAAAGCAAGGAAGAAGAAGAAAAAGAAGGGAGGCATTACTGTGGAAGTTGCAGAAGGAATTAAGAATGAAAATTTAACCTCAGTGTCTGCATTTGATGAAAGAGATATGCTGCAGCTTAAGGCAACTCACAGACGTATCCCAAGAATAGTGGAAGAGAAGAAAGATGCTCCTACTCAGACGCTTCAAGCTGCACGAAAAGAGATTGATTGTCTTCATGGACGTTTAGATAAAGCGCAAGAAGCTAAGGCTGCACTACAGAGCGGTCTATCCTCAGCAATTGCTAAGTGTGTTCTCCAGGAAAAAGAAAAACACCAGTTGGAGAGTGACCTGGATGTCATGTCAGGTGAGCTGGAGAAGGCATATGCTGATGCTGCTGAGAATCGGCGCCACGCTTCTAAAAGTAACGAATTCCTGGAAATCTCTATGAAGGAAATTGACAGGCTTAATACAGAGCTTAAAGTCTCCCATGAGGATATTTGCTACTTCAAGAAAGAGATGGAAGTCGATCGGGAGGAGAGATGCTACTTGACAACAGAGATACGTTCTATGAGAGAAATCTTCGAAGGGTTAAATATCAGTTTTGAAACTGTAACCCAAGAGTGCAAGAATCTCTATGTCCAAGTCAGTGAAGGAGATAAGAAACTCCATGAATTAGGAGAGGAGAAGAAACAGTTGGCCCAGGAAAAGTTAGACGTGCAGACAGCATTGCAGAATGCAGAGAGAGTGCTGCAAGAAGAACGTGTCTCCCTGGAGCGGCGCACACAAGCAGAAAATATGCTGCAGAGTCAGCTGCGAGATCTGCATACACATCTGCAGGACACGAAAGAGAAATGGGTAAATGCTGAAGAAAAGCAGCGAGTTCTGCAGGAAGAAAGTTTCCAGACTGCCTACAAAATAAGGATGCTGCAAGATTATTTGAGTACCCAGTGTGTCCCCAAAGAACAGCATGAGGAGCTGAAGGCCACACTGAGCATAACCAGAGCCTCGCTGGAGGAAGAGCTAAAGCTAGCAGCTGAACACACATCTCAGCAGCTCACAGCGCTGCAGGCGCAGATCGCTGAGCTCAAGATACAGCTTGCCAAAAAGGAGGAGAGAGAGAAGGTTTCCGTCTGTCAAGTGGCTGGCCTGACACAGCGCTATGAGGTCAAAATGGCCGATGCCTGCAAATTATTGGACCACACAGCCCATGATAAGGTCCGGCTGCAGCTGGAGCTAGACAATGCCCGGGAGGAGTACCGGCAGCTGCAGATCAGAAATGAAGAAGAGGAAACATATTTAAGCTTTACTCTGAGTCAGCTGGGAGATATGGAGTCGCGACTCAACTCCAAAGAAGCCAAACTGACAACTGCATTGAGTGGGAAAAGAAGTGCAGAAGGACAGCTTCAAGAGCTGAAAAATCAAATAGCTGGTCTTAATGAGACTTTAGGTGATACCACGAAACGGCAGTCACAAAAGGAGACCATGGAGCGTGAATTCTATGTTCCCACTTACACATGTGAAAAGTCTGCACCCGTCATTGATGCCCACATTCCTGATGTCCATGCCTCTGCAATGGGGTTGAACGTATCCATTGGGAATTCCAAAACTAAAAGAGATATATTGGTCACAAAAAGAGACCACGGAAAGTGAATATGTCCCCTCTGCCGCATGTGAAGAGCTTGATGTATCTGTTCCCGATGCCCCTGCTATGACGTTAGACGGATCCCTGGTGAAGTTCCTTGCTATGCCTAATATTCTTGATGCTGATGCCAACGCTCTTGCGATAAGGATAAATGCACCTCTCACAGATTTCCCATCAGCACTTGACGTACACATTAAGTTGGCCTTCCATCAAGATTTCCCTGAAGAGCCTGGAGGGTTGTCCGGAGTTGATGCTGATCCCTATGTTCCTGCAAAACTTGGAGTGTTGTCCGAAGGCCATCGTGAGTCGGCCTTCCATCAGGGACACCTTGCTAAACCTGGAGGGTTGTCAGGAGGATCTACTGGCTCCTCTGCTCCTGCTGTGAAGACAAGCGCACGTTCTTCCGTTTATCTACGAATATCTGATGCGTCCTCTGCTGAGCCTGTGACCTACTTTGCAAAGTCAAGTTTACTGCTCACAGATTCTCTGGCATTTGGGTTGATGCATCCTGACATTCAACTGTTCCGAGAGAGAATTGAATTTCTCTGTCGGCTTTCTGATGGACTTTTTCAGTCTGTACCTGTGGAATACTCTCTGCCCACTGACAAACCACCAGAGGTGGGTCACCTTGAGTCCACTTTTCATCAAGGCCTCCGGGAAGAGCCTGGAGGATCGTCCGGAGAACGCTCTTGAGAGGGGGGAGTAATGTCAGGATTGCCTAGACCTCCTGCCTAGCCATAGCTTCCTTGTCCACTGTGTGTGCTGCTGCCTTCTGTTGGCTCTGGGTTCCTCTGTCTGTCTGTCTTCTTGTTGCTCCTGTCTCTGTCCTTATAGCTTGCTTCCTGTCTGTTGGTTTTGCCTTTGCTTGAAGTCAGACTCCTTCAGTATTGCTCATGTCTTTGATCCTGATCTGTTATGTACCTGTACCTGTATTATAGTCTGTTCACAGTAAAGGTCCTTGCTAGTAATCTGGCTTGTCCCTGGTTATTCCTGCTCCCCGGTCTCAGTCCCTGCTCCCTGTTCTCAGTCCCTGTCCCGCTCCGCCTGTCCTGTTCCAGTCTCCTCGTTGCCGACCTCTGCTTGTTACCTGACTTCGCTACCTGCCACCTGCCTCGGACCCCTGCTTGTTACCTGACTTCGCTACCTGCCGCCTGCCTCGGACCCCTGCTTGTTTCCTGACTGTGCTGTCTGCCGCCTGCCTCGGACCCTCTGATTGTGACCCCTACTACGCTTCCTGCTGTTCCGGCCACCGAGATCCTACCCGCCACAGGAGTCCCCCGTGACACAGTGTTTATCCAAGAGGGATCAAAATAGTATCCCCATAGCACCCGGCACTCAATGCTGAGTACTTTATTGTGGACGACAAAATTCCAATAGGGTAAATTACCTATGTTTTACAAATATATAGGGAATAAGTGACCCTTATACCATTGAGTCCCAAGAAAAATAATACATTTTTATTAGTCTAAATACTTATTAAAAACACACATATATATATATTCCATTCAAACTATTAAAAAGCTCCATTCAGAGGTGGCTGTAGAAGTAAGTAGCAATATATTTGGCTATCTGTCATAGATAGGAGATCTAATGATTCTCATACATACTTTTCAGTGAATCAAAGAATAAATTCAAAGAGCTCCTGTCAGTAGTATAATGTAGATACCTTCTATCAATTGATTAGGGCTTGTACAACTAGCATATCGGGTATAGATGCATACACAGTCTTGTCCCTTTACATGCTAACCTAGTGCATGTGTAGGGCTGCTCTATGAGCATGTAGAAACTGTTAGGTGTTGGGTATATCTATGCAGTAACCTATTCAGGCAGCGTGAAAGTCTTGCAAAGATACGGGGATCAATGATAGCTATCCCGATGCTACATAGCAACCCCACATATTCCCTGACCGCGGCGGGTCACACACTGAGTCTGTATCCGGACTCGAAGCGGTATACAAGCCTGTCTACATTATACTACTGACAGGAGCTCTTTGAATTTATTCAAACCAGATATGCTACACTATTAGGTTATTACACTGCTAGACCTTTTAGTTCAATACATACGACAAGCTCCTATAGCTTATGAAGCAAACTGGTAAGATCAGAGCATAGAGGAATAATACTCTGCATCCGTCCATACTAAACATGCTATACTTACCATCTCTAATCAATTGATATAAAGTATAATTACATTAATACTCTCTATGATATACCCAGCGGCATGATTCACTGAAAAGTATGTATGAGAATCATTAGATCTCCTATCTATGACAGATAGCCAAATATATTGCTACTTACTTCTACAGCCACCTCTGAATGGAGCTTTTTAATAGTTTGAATGGAATATGTATGTGTGTTTTTAATAAGTATTTAGACTAATAAAAATGTATTATTTTTCTTGGGACTCAATGGTATAAGGGTCACTTATTCCCTATATATTTGTAAAACATAGGTAATTTACCCTATTGGAATTTTGTCGTCCAGAATAAAGTACTCAGCATTGAGTGCCGGGTGCTATGGGGATACTATTTTTATCCCTCTTGGATAAACACTGTTATACATTGATTGCTTTATCCCTTCCGAGCACCTGCTTTTGTGAATTAGAAATTAAATTGTATTATTGGACGAGCGGTCTCATCCCCTTTATATTAGTGTAAAAAGTTTTACAGTTATTTCTAGAGTGTGGCAAGAATGAGGCTAGGGAATGTAGGCAATATATACCCTCACTCCATCCCTGACACCGGAACGGCACTTACACATTTTTATCACACACGATACAGGACACAGTGTATTTTAATTAAGAGTTCTATTTATATATATAGTTCTATAGATATATATATATACACATAGGGAGGAGTGGCTCAATGAGTAAAGACACTGACTGGTACTGAGTTTGAAGCAGGGGAACCTGGTTCAATTCCCAGTGTCAGCTCCGTGTGACCATGGGCAAGTCACTTTATCTCCCGGTGCCTCAGGCACCAAAAACATAGATTGTAAGCTCCACGGGGCAGGGACTGTCTGCAAAATGTCTCTGTTCTGTGCTACGTAAAACAAGCAGGGCTATACAAGAACATGCTATTATTAATTATGCTAATGAACTGTGGGATTTCCAAATCAGAGTCCGAGGGACAAGATGGCCACCAAGTGCATATGGGTCTGTGCGGAGTCTGGACTTGAAACCCTCAGGGATGCCAAGGTGTTTGAACAAGAGGGGTATTGCAATTTTGCTTGAGTAAACGCATCCAGCTGCCATTTGCCAGAGCCCAAACTCTGTGGAGCCTGGACAGCGGGTGGGCTCAGAATGCAAAGAGGCTGAGGGGCCAGGTTAGCTCATGAACAGGTGGGGGAGCTTACAGCGTGCACATCAGAGTGCGTGCGTGCGTGCGTGCGTATGTGTGTCTCTCTGTGTGTGATGTGTATGTCCCTCTGTCTGTGTCCTGCCCCCTCTCTCCTGACTCCCCCCAGCACCCATGTCCTGCTCCCAGAATCCTTGTCCTGCTCCCAGCACCCTTGTCCTGCTCCCAGCACCCTTGTCCTGCCCCCAGCACCCTTGTCCTCCCCCCAGCACCCTTGTCCTCCCCCAGCCCCTTTCAGCAGTCCCCCCCCCCATTCCAGATCGCGGCACAGAGGTGATGGAGGTAGTGGTGGCGGGGTTGCTGCCCCCTCCCGGGTAGTAGTGTCAGTGATCGGGAACCCTGAACCCCAACCTGCGCCGGGAGCGCGCCGTGGCCTCCTTCTCCCCGGAGACCCTCACCCACATCCTGGACGGGAGCCTCGAGAGGACCCGGAGGCGCAGGGAGATCGGTGAGACCCAGGTGGGGGGGAGGGGGAAAATAACTGTGGAGCCGGCTTGGAGGGGAGCGCTGCAGTGCGTCAACTGAAGCCGGCGGGGAGAGCGCGCACGCATTTGGAGCCCTGGAGCGGGTGCACGTGTCACGTGCTGGAGCGGGCACGCACGGCACGCATGTGCTGGAGCGGCCGGGGGTGAGGGAGGGGAGCGTGTGGGTGTGTGAGGGGAGCGGCGCCCATTAGGAGCAGCACCCCATGTCACAGCAGACGTGTAGGGGGAACGGGGGGGGGGGGGGAGAGCCGTGACGTCACTTCTGTTTCATATTGCGTCTCCATCTCTCCAGTTTTGCCCCATCAGAATAGGTGCCACTAAAGAAGTTTCACTTCAAAAAGACCCCCGCCGCCCCAATACATTTTTAAAAGACCCCCAATACATATTAAAATAAATTGAGCTGCACGGGTAAAATCATCATCATATCTCCCCCAGCACCCCTCATCATCATCATCATCCTCATATACCCCCCTGCATGTCACATCAATCCCCCCCTGCATGTCACATCAATCCACCCTGCATCTCACACAACCCTCCCACTGAAGATACCTGCTCCCCACGAGAGACGATTTTAGCCTCATTAATTGAAATGTACATTGACTATTCCCCAGCCCAGGGAAGACTGCTTCATAGCATATTAATTAGGAGTGAGAGATTGATGTTGAAAACTAGTTTCTGAAATACTTGGCTGAATAATGGATCCCCTCACTAGCCATGTGATTTTTTTTTTTGCCTGGGTGAAAGAGGAAAAGGAAGGGGTGATGAGAAAGTGGGTTCAGGGAGACAGAAGGAGAAGGGAGGAAGGAGATGTACTACAGGAGCGTAGCTGTTCCATAGTTAAAGTTACTATCAAATTTTTAACATGAAAATCAATATTCATGCTGGCTTTAAAAAAAACTGAACAGCAATGTGACTCAACTGATACACCATGAGAATCACCCACAACACGGTAGCCAGCAACAGCCCCCGATGTCTGTCACTGTGTGTGTCAGTCACTGTGTCACTGTGTGAGTCACTGTCTATCACTGTGTGTGTCAGTCACTGTCTGTCACTGTGTGTGTCTGTCACTGTGTGTGTCAGTCACTGTGTGTCACTGTGTGAGTCACTGTCTGTCACTAATTGTGTCAGTCACTGTGTGTCACTGTGTGAGTCACTGTCTGTCACTGTGTCTGTCAGTCACTGTGTGTCAGTGTATCTGCCACTGTGTGTGTCAGTGTGTGTGTCAGTGTCAGTCCTGTGTGTGTCAGTGTGTCTGTCACTCTGTGTGTCAGTGTGTCTGTCACTGTGTGTCAGTGTGTCAGTGTGTCTGTCAGTGTGTCTATCACTGTGTGTGTCACTGTGTTGTCACTGTGTGTGTCAGGGGGAAAAATGGATTTGGGGGCAAAAACGGAGCGGGGGGGCAAAAACGGAGCTGGGGGGACAAAAATGGAGCTGGGGGGTGCTCTCTGATGCACCCGCTCTCCGCACTGACACACACACACATCTCTGCATATCACAGAAAGTACAATACATGCTGCATTTATTAAGCCCCCAACCCCCGAGCAGCAGCAGCCGCCGCTCCTGCCACCACCAGGGAGCATCTCCTCAGGCAGCAGCAGCGTGCAGAAAGTGGGAAGACTGCATGTGCTCAGCAGGCACCGAAAGTGCCGGGCTGCTAGAGCGAGCTCTGAGGAGGGAGGAGGAGAGCGGAGGGGAGAGGCAGGGGCCGCAGTGAGTGCGGACGGCCAGGCTGAACACCTAGGATTGCTCCCCTGAAGAAGTGTCATTTGACACGAAACGCGTAGGTGACATCATACGCAGCGATGTTACGTCCGTGACGACGGACTTCCGCGCTGCTGCCCAGTGACACCACGAGGACGCCATTAGGAGGCTTTTTGAGTACCCAGGTCTGTTTTATACTATCTTGGCAGCCTTAGTACTCTCATTTCTTTTCATCAACTTGAAAGCATTCCCTGTGTGATTTTGGGTGTTTGTACCCAAACCTTTTGTGTGTCACGGGCATTTTTTGATCTATGTTGTCTACATCTTAATGTAATGTCATGTGGCCTTCATTTTGATACAATTTGTTGTGGTATTTTTTGTACTAATTTCGTTTTTTCTGGTTTTCTTTCCATGCGCTCCTATTTTTGTGTTTTATCTGCTCCACGGAGCCCCAGTTGAGAATCACTGGGATAGCGTTTGCATTGGTACTGTATACTGTAACTTTTGTATTCCAATGTAAATGTATTTTGTTTGGTGCTTGTAATTTTATTTGCAGGCTTTTTTTAAAGGTTGGTACTATATTGGCATTTTTATTAATTAAAATGTACAGTAATGTCTTTTTTATTTGATGCATGTATTTTTTTGCAGGTTGCCATTTCACAGAGAGACAGACCGTGTGGTACTGTGCCAATCAATTGGCTTTTTGGCTTTTTTTTTTTAGTTATGGCTTGCATAACTTTCTGGTTTTTCTTTGATGCATGTACTGTATTTATTTTTTTGTAGGTTGCATATTGCCTGGTATAGTGGCAGCCCATGCCCACAGGGCAGGGTTGTGCCACCGTGCCAATCAATTGTTATTTTTGGCTTTTTTTTGTTTTATGGCAATTCAATGTGGTTTTTAGTTAATGCATGTACTTTATTTATTTTTTTGCAAGTTGCCCATTGCCTGGCATAGTGGCAGCTCAAGGGTGTGCCATTGTGCCAATCAATTGTTTTTTTGGTATTTTTAAGTTTAAAATGGAATCTGTTTTTATTAGAGGATTCTTTTGGTGATTGGCAGGTTGTATATTGCCTGGTGTGGTGGCAGCTCATGCCCAAAGGGCATGGGTGTGCCACCATGCCAATCAATCAATAGTTTTTTTTTACATTTTGAATGGGTTTTTATTTTCTTTGTTCTGCTTAGGAGTCCCCCTGCTCACACACACTATGAATAAAAATTAAAATTAAGCAGCTTCATTACCTTAGCAGCTATCCGCTAAGGTAATGATTTTTGCTTTGGGGGGAGGGGTGTTTGATACTAGTATGAGGGAGCAGGGGGTCTTCTGAGCTGAACAAAGTTGATTTCAGCCTCGGGGACTCCCTACTTCCTGAGATACAGGCCCCATTATGGGGTGCCGGTATCTCCTTCAATATTAAAATCCTACGGTCACGTGACCCACAGGATTTTAACATGGCGGGGATACCGGCACCCCATAATGGGGCCTGTATCTTAGGAAGTAGGGGTTTAATGGTAAAATTTAAATTACCCCCGCGATCGCCTGTTAGAGGCGCGCAGGTGGAGTGACTGATTCAGCCTATCTCTTACTGCGCGTCTCTTACAGACAAGTAGACCTCGGTAGGATTCACACAGCAGGGACCCCTTCTGTGTTTTTCCAATGGGCCATTTGTCTGTTGCGGCAAAACTAGCGAGGATCACAGGCAGGTCTCGAAAACCAATTCTATAAATTGTCGGATAACGTCCGCTGCATCTGTATATAAATAAAGATATACACACAGTTTCTGTAGTTCTGGAAGTCAATTATTTTTAACTATAAATATATATTCTCATTTGACATACTGTATTTAGGGTAATTTTTTCTTACCCAGAGACCTGAGGGTCTGGTAATTTTCCATCATCACATCCTTGTAAAGTTTCTTCTGTTCTTCTGTTAAATAATCCCACTCGTTCTTGGAGAAGTAAATTGCAACGTTATCAAACTCAACTGGTTCCTGAAAAAGAGAATTCTCCAATTGTTGTTGTTTGGCAGGGGAACAAAATCATCAGGACAATAGCTGCCTCTTTAATTTCTCAGAGCCTTTAAGTGTTCAAATAAGTGTGTCTTGTGGCATCTCTCCGACTGCAATCAGTACATCCCTGATATATTTGATTATCTGTCCCTTCTATTGGGTGAGCATCTTTTACAGCAGGTTACTAAAAAGTTATAATGTGATGCTAAAATATAAAGTAGTATCAACATCAAAATCAGTCTGTATAAAAGTTTTTAAATACTACCTAATGATTCATTGTAAATTGTGAAATTAAGATTATACAAATGGAAAATGCTGTCAAATGTGTTTTTACATTTTTGCTAAAATAAGAATAAATACAAATATGAAAAAATAGGTTACAGAGAAAAATAAATGGAAAGATAAAAAATATAAAACAGCAACATTTCTGTGCACTTTTGTTATCTCATTTCTAATTTTGATGGATAATTTGTACATTACAGATAAAATGATCCTGTTTATTAATGTGAAACATGTAATGTGACAAAGTGATGGTGAAAACAGGCGCTACGAGAATACTAGTGTTCACTAATAATAAAATGAATATATAATACACATATAATAGTGTTAAATTTAAAGTGACTAAAAATAGTGCAACTGTGAAAAAATATATATTAAAAGTTGTAACCCCCTGCTCAGACCCTCTGGAAGGGACTGTCTTGGCTGGTCCCAGATGATCAATACACTTTCTCTCAACCCAGGGGGAGCATGTCGGAAAAAACAACAAGAAAAACACACTAATTGCAGACAATAAAGTACAATGGTGTAACTTGTATTTAAAGCTTGGCTCTTATGTGCTGCCTACTCACAAGATGTCAGTAGGGTAAAGCAGTGACAGGAAAGTGGAATTTGATGAGTCTTTCTGGACACAGACAGGAAGCAGCTAGGACTTGGATATCAGGTGCAAATGTACATGAGAGATAAAGAAAAACCCATGGTGCAGATCAATGGTATAAGGTAATTTTATGAAATACTAAAAAATGTGCACTTACAAGGTTAAAATACAATATTAGGTTTATCACTTAACAAAGTGAATAGGAGTGTTAAAGATGGTTGCCGCAGATCACCGCACCGCCGACGTCCCGAAGTTGCTGTGTCACAGACTTTCCGTGGTTCCCTCTCCACCATGCAGTGTGGGGATCACCTCCAGCAGTATCTCCGGACGGACACGTCCCTTCCGGTAGGCACGATCAGCTCCGTCGCATCACTTCCGGTCCGGCACAGGATTAAACAGCTCGCAGCACAATCCTCTCACTTCCTAGGCGGGTCCACTCTACGCGTTTCGCCAATAGAATGGCTGGCTTCGTAAGACTCTCGACGCAGCCAGTCTATTGGCGAAACGCGTAGAGTGGACCCGCCTAGGAGTGAGAGGATTGGTGTGGAGCGTGTCAATCCTGTGCCGGACGGAAGTGACGCGACTGAGCTGATCGTGCCTACGGAAGGGACGTGTCGCGGAGAAGGACTGCGAGGGGATCCCACACTGCATGGTGGAGAGGGAACCACGGAAAGTCTGTGACACAGCAACTTCGGGACGTCGGCGGTGCAGTGATCGCGGCAACCATCTTAACACTCCTATTCACTTGTTAAGTGATAAACGCTAATATTGTATTTTAACCTTGTAAGTGCACATTTTTAGTATTCATAAAATTACCTTTATACCATTGTCTGCACCATGGAGGTTTTTCTTTATCTCTCCATGTACATTTGCCACCTGATATCCAAGTCCTAGCTGCTTCCTGTCTGTGTCCAGAAAGACTACAGATCACTCTACTGTCACTGCTTTTAACCTATGACATCTTGTGAGTAGGCAGCACATAAGAGCCAAGCTTTAAATACAAGTTTCACCATTGTACTTTATTGTCTGCACTTAGTGTGTTTTTCTTGTTGTTTTTTCCCACATGCTCCCCCTGGGTTGAGAGAAAGTGTATTTGTTGTTTTTTCCCACATGCTCCCCCTGGGTTGAGAGAAAGTGTATTAATGTGAAACACCCATCATTTTATGTAATTAATATTTAATTTGCAACAAAAAATATGTATATAATATTGAAACTATATTGTATTATAGGAAAATTAACATGAATCAAACAAAATCCTCATCAACTCTGTTGACCTTAGATGTCATCTCAAATTAAGCTGTCATGACAAACAGTGGATTGAGAACATCCCATATGGACAGTTCCATAGGATTAGAAGAACTGCACAGATGATAGTCTTTTTCAAGACCAAACAAAAATCCTAAAGAAAAGATTTATGGAGAGAAAATACGACCCAATTATCGTTGAGGGAGCAATAGATAAAGCTTCAGCATTAAGATAAAAAGACTTACTAGTAGTTAAGCCGGAAAAAAATAACGAGAAATTCAACGTCCCATTTGTGACAGGTTTTAACAAGGATGCAGAGAAGATTAGGAGAATCATTAGAAAACACTGGCACCTGGTACAGATGGATCCGATCCCAAAAGAACTAGCAGCCACAATGCCAAAAGTGATTTTTACTATGTGTGCGAACCTTAAGAACAGATTGGCACCAAGTCACTTTAAGAACAAACCAAAAGCCAACACACTAAATTGGCTACCACGACCGGTGGGGTTCTTCGGTTGCCATGGGTGTAAAGCGTGCACCCAGGCTTCCAAGGAGACAATACGTTTCAAACCCAATTCCACGGGGGTAGAATTGTAGGTCTACATATGTGGTTTACCTCCTGGAGTGCCCATGTGGTCTCCAGTATGTCGGACGGACTTCAAGAGCCCTCTGTATCTGTGTGCTGGAGTACATGGGCAACATCCGGAGAAAATTGGCAACTCACAGCGTCTCCAGACACTTTGAGATGGCTCATGGAGCAAAACCGGACGGACTACGGTTCAGGGGTATAGAATGTATCCCCCAAGGACTTAGAGGAGGGGATAGATTAAATAAACTCAGTAGGGCAGAAATGTTTTGGATCTATAAACTCAAGACCATGACCCCATTGGGTCTGAATGTTGACATCGATCTGGGGGCATTTATTTAAATTAATTTGTTATGTTTCAAACGAATCTGCTTTTAATATATTTTGTCTGTTTTCTTTTAGGAAATGGACACACCACAATCGTCATATTATTTTTTTCTAAGGTTTTTTAGCAGGTCGAATTAATCCATTCTTGTTCTTTTAGCAAGAGTATGTTATCTTGGTTATACATCATTTATTTGTACTGCTAACTGCATTGGAACATGTGTTTCCATTATTAGGACACTAGGTGGTGCTATTGATTTATTTGTAGTATATACCATCTGCATTGGTATATTAAGTGATTATTAGACTCGGCAGAGAGTCTCGAATTTAATACTTGGTTAGATAGGAGGTTATTAGTAGGTTGGAAAGTTATTGGTGAATTTCTCTCATGGCAGCTATGAGGGTTGCCACTTAGATACATTCAATTGTGAGTGTGACAGGTTCCAGCCACCTTTTCTAAAGAGATGCACACTAGGGTCATGTAGTTATAGAACTTTTCTTCTCAGATAGGGTAGTATGTGTGAATGACTGTTATTTTAGTACAGTTTATACTGATTAGGACAGGTTTTAGCCAAGCCATACACGAGTTAAACATTATTGATGAGCTATGTGATTTCAGAACACCTTTATGATTCCAGATTTTTATGTATATGTGCTAAATAGGAGGACTGTAAACTAAATGAGCTGTGACGGTGTCCGGTACCAGCGACCTTTCATACGAGTTGAACACCAGGGAGGATCATCATAATAGCTTACATTTGATTGACCACTAGGGGTCACTCTCAATACTTACATTGGAGCCATAGAATATGGGTCTGTCTATTCCAGTACCATGGAGGTTCGGCTCAGCTTGATTTGCCTAATTACCAGCTGATGAGGATACAGAAGGAGTATAAATGACCAGTCAGAGACATCCGACTGTTAGAGAGCCTGAAGAAGCTTTAGAACAAAGCGAAATGCGTTGCTCCATTCTTTTTGGACCTCTGGGGATACCGTAACCTGAAAGAGCAGCCCGTCGGTGCGTTCCAGCCCTTGCATGTCAGGTACCATCCAGACGCAGAGGGAGCACATGCTGCGAGGGGGACGTACTGAACGAACATTGGTGCGGTTGGCAGGAGGTTTCATTTACTTTTTATGTACTTTTAATGTTTATATTTTATTTTATTAAACTGGGACTTTTTTACACAAAGAGGTATCCAGCGTATTACTGCCCCGTAAGCCAAAGTGTGTTGTGACACTAAGGATTGCTCCACCATCACCTTAAAAGACCTTCCTATGTGCCTGGGCTCACACAAGCCCGTGTGAGTATCTTTACTATATTTACGCTGTTTCCGTCCACTCTCCCAACGTAAGGTACATCTGGTGAGCTGCATTGACTGTGGTTTGGATGAACTCATGTGCAGCCCTCAGGTGGTGAGGGAGTTCAGCTTTATCCCCAGCTGGCCTGTACTCTAACCCTACAGGTAGTATTACTCTCTGCAGTAGGTATCAGTGTTATTGTATCACTTTTTTCCTGCTTGCTTTTTTCCACACAACTCGGGATGAGTTGTATACGGCTTCAGTACAGCACAAGCTGATCAGAACACAGTGACGCCACCCTTGACGTTGGGGACAAAGAGGCTAACCAGGCGGAAGAGAGGCCGTTTGAAGTACATCAAGGGATCCCACAAGTGGACGAGCGGTGATGGCTCATCATCAAGAGGACAAGGAAACCCAGATATACATGTGCTCACACAAGCCGTGTGAGTATCAAATTATTTACTCAAATTATTCATTCATTCATTATTACACTTATCCCTGGGCATACTGTACCGGCGTTAGTGCATTGACTGTGGTTCATTAGGACCCTTGTGCATGTACTAGGTACTAGGTAATTCTGGCTATATGAAATAGCCAGTTTAACCTTTTCAGTGTCGGCTATTTTAATATTTAATATTTATTATTTGGTGATACTTATCCGCGCCCCCCTTGTTCTTTGTTTTTTGGTTTATCGTTTGGGGATGAGGAAAAGTCCCCATTAGGGTTCGAGCTGCGGACAGTGGACCCCAGATTCGTGCATGGGAATTGTGATTCACGTAGGGTCTGCTGATTAGGCCTACAGGGTGTTGCGGGAGGGATTAAGGTAATGAAGGGGTTAACTCCACCCTCAAACCCCCCGCAAGGCCTAAACACCCAAAAAGGGCCAAATACCACCTTCACCTACCCCCACTACCAACAATAAACCGGCACTGGTTGTTAAACCCGTTCATTCACATAGCAGTTAGCCGCTAAGGTAATGAAGTTGCCTGTAAATGCATTTTTCCTACATCTGATTCATGCCGGGTGCCTCCTCTGGTGCTGGTATTAATGTTTATCAGCTCCAGAGACCCCGGCATCAATCCCAGGCAGGAGATATGCATTTTTTTCTGTCCCTCTCTCGGCGCCGCCTCTGGGGCTTCTTGGCAGCTTCAAGCCAACTTTTTCTGGCGAGAGGGATTTCGGAGTAAATTGCCATTCTAGAGCCTCGATAATCCTCGATAACCTTATCGAGGCTACTAGAATTGCACAAGTTTTGAAACTGCCGATAAGTGGTGTATCCCCGCTCACTTGGCTATTTGTTTTTGACGGCAGAAAAAATTGGTTGCTGGCAGCCTGCTATATTGGCAGTCCCTGTTCAAGAGCTTAAATAGCAGACAGTGACTTCCAGACCCTGCCTGAGAATTACATATATGTTTCCTTGTGTTTCTGGCCACCTTGGGTTCTAGTTCTTGAGCCTTCCTTGTTCGTGAGCCTTCCCTCTTCCTGTTGCTGTGCCTTGCCTGCGGCTGAGCCTTCCTTGTTCGTGAGCCATCCCTGTGGCTTCCCTTTTCCGGAGGCTAGCCTGTTGCTGTGGCTAGCCAGTTCATTTGGAATCCCTATTGCTGACCCCGGACAATGACCCCGACCTCGCTGCCTGCCGCCTGCCCTTACCCTTTGCATGGACTTTTCACCACTGCCGCCTGCCCTGACCCTTTGCATGGACTTTTCACCACTGCCGCCAGCGCTGACCTCCTGCTTCTTTATCGACTATGGATTCTCTAACTGGACTCTGTGTCCCTGGGCTATGGTCAGTTTATTTGCATCCCTACCTCAGCCCTGCGGGTCCGTTTCCTGATCGGAGACGAGCACCGTCACAGCGCTGCCATCTACTGCACGTATTCCCTCACCTGCTGTCTTTAAATTTCCCAACATACCACTTAGATTGTAAAGCTCTTCGTGGGCATGGATTTTCTTTCCTATTGTCTGACTTTGTTGTGCTTATGGTATTATAGTTCCCTGTACTGTATTGTCAGTGCACAGTGCTGAGTACACTTTGGTTAGTGCTTTATAAAGATATACATACAACCAAAACTTAACAAGCAAACGTAATTAGTACAAGTTAATTGAACTGTAACATCAAACGTTGGCATTCTAACAAACAAATCATGCCAAATAACGCCCAATATAAATAAAATATCAAAGTATGAATTGTAAAGTAATATATTTAGCTAAATACTCACCATCTGGAGCTGGTTCAGGAGCTGGAAGACAAAGGGACATGTTGTAGAAAGATGATCATAAACAGACTGATAAGAACTGTATCAGCTCCTGCCTTTTGTACCATGACCTGCTGTGTCCCATCCCTCCTCCACCTCCTCTGTCCAATAGGGAGCTCTGGTGAAGATCCCTGACCAATCAGCACATTGGAATTGTCCAAAACTAGCTCTGCTCCCTACTCTGCTCTACTCTCTTACCCCTTCTCAATGGTTTCCCTCCCAATAGACTTGTTTTCCTGAGTCTTCAACACAATTGTTTTGACTGAGAGACTTATATAACACAAGCAGAAGATTTTAAATCCTGATTTTTATCTAGGGGGTATAATAAAAACAATGTCCAACAAGCTTTTCAACACTCCTTGGAGATGAATAGATCTGATGACTCTCCACCATTGCTCATTACCACCTATAGCAAAAATTCTAATTAAATATGATCAATCGGTGAGAAACATTGGGGTGTTTTACAGCTCGATATTGATCTACAGAACTACACTAAAACCATTCCCAGATTTGTATACAGAAGGGCTAAAACAATTGGACATTACTTAGCCCTTATTTTATTCAAATCTCCTACTTCAATAACTGCAAACCCCACCACCTCCTGCAGGTTCCTATACGTGTGGAAATTGCAGTATGTGCAGACATGCTGCTCCTCTGACATTCATTAGATGTCAACATACAAAAACTAATTACAAAATGAAGACACACATGACATGCAATACTCATTTTGTTATTTATATGGTGAAGTGCGGATATGGCAGTAGACACATTGGCAGGACTATTAAGAGTCAGAATTGCTGAACATCTTAGATCTATTAAGAAATATGATGATAAATATCCAGTTTCAAGTCCCTTCTCAAAATGTTTTTTGGGCTCTATAGATACTTTCACATTCAGTGCATTGGAACTACCACCGATTAGAGGTGGCAATCGTGAGTCTACACCAAACTGTAGAGAGATGTTCTGGATATAGACACTGAGATCTCTTCACCCACTGTGTATGAATATTGATTGGGAGCTCAAACATTTTCTGACTTAGTTCTATATATGCTCCAATGTATCTACTGCCGGAATTGCTGATGTCCTTAATGTTGTCTTTATTTCTCAAACTGTAGTAGGATATAGAATCCTATAGGGATGCTGCAAAAATCCTGTAAGACATATTCCACAATGTTTTAAAAAAACGTCTTTAGCATATGTGCTTTATAGCTGGAACCAATAAACAGTAAGCTGTATTCAAGTCCAACAGTGTCCAAAATAGTGTAAATAGCCTGTATACAGTGTTAGGTATTGCGTGGCATTAGGTGGTATATCGGTTTGTCTCTGGTCACGTGTTGTACCTCTGTTAACTTCCTCCAGTTAACCCATGTGTGCTTTGACCCCTATACCCCCTTCATCCATATGATGTATACCCCGTAGAATAAGCTCTTACCAGGGTCCATTGGCAACGGGGATGGGGTAGACCTTCAGTAGAGACCTCCGATGTCCTCGCAATAGGACTCGACCACCACCGTCACCTAATAGTGATAGATTACCTTCACTGTTTGGCTCCGTGCAGTCCCGCTGGGGACTATTAGGCGTAATATGCGTCTCCCTTGGGTTTCACCTGACGGGAGGGCATGTGGCGGTATGCTTCCGGTCTCGCGCACCTTCCGATGCGGCTCCCACCGCTGAACGTCTTCCAGTGGGCTCCTGTAATCTGTCCCCTATGGGGCTCCGTAAGGGTTCTGCCTCCATCCGTTCCTTGTGGTAAAGGGATATCCGCAAATCCGCACTGGCTAGGGACAAAAGTAGAGTTGAATGAGACCGTGTGGTATACTCACATCCACGGACGCTCTGGTTCCCAATAGGCGTGCTTCAATCTGAAAGTACTCGAAGTAGAAAAGGTGGTTAGAGTTTGAGCACTGCAAGAAAAGTAAGGCTGGAAGCGGGTAAAAATAAAAAATAATTTATTTAAATAGGCATGTAGCCAAGCATACTGGCAAATAATTGAATCCTCCGACGCGTTTCCTGCCTTATCGGCACTTTAAGATAAAGTGCCGACAAGGCAGGAAACATGTTGGAGGATTCACTTATTTGTCCGTATGTTTGGCTACAGGCCTATTTAAATAAATTATTTTTTACCTCTTCCAGCCCTACTTTTCTCTCAGTGCTCAAACTCTAACCACCGTTTTTTATTTCTCAAACCCCTACAGTATCATGATCGTAATATGGAATTCAGATTGATGATGTCAATATGCACAATAACCTTTATCTGATTTCATTATCCTTGTTCTAGTCATTGCTTATGTCCTCTATATGTATATTTTACAGGATCTCCTCTTGAGCCAACAATGGTGCACAAAAATGACTAAGTTTTTGTTTAAACATACAGGTAGTCCTCGTTATCGAACGAACGAATGAACGTTTCACTTTACAACGAATGGCATATCCAACGCTTTACAATGCAACCCTAAGGGCTATTTTTCGATGCCGGAATGCGTTATCCGACGCCTGAATTCGTCATCCAATGCTCACCGCCACTGATTTACATGGGACTCACTTTACAACGTTTTCACTATCCAACGCTACTCCCAGAACGGATTCTGTTGGATAACCGAGGACTGTTTGTACAATGTATCTCTCAGTATGTCCTCAGTGTTATTATATATGATTAAGTGTTGTGATGTTGTTATTTCTAGTTAAGACACTATGTTAACAAGTATCTCTTTCAATTGGACTCCAGTTGCACCAGATGAATATATCAAGATTAAAATTCGTACACGTCCGGGCCCTTGTTTTTATCCCGTCTTTAATTACAGGTATGTAATATATATTTGTACTTACATACGTGTTTTTGTTTCTTCTTGTTTTGTCATTTCTATTATCAATATCAATGTTGGATTGTCCTCCGACACAGAGGGGCCGCTCGGCACTACCTGTGCGCCGTCACCCGCAGAATCAGGTGTTGCTTCTGCTGCTGATGGCTGCGTGCGTGCGCAGTGTCCCCTCCCCTCGTGAGGTGTATTTAACAGCTGAGACGCCAAGGAAATTCACTCTTTAATAAAGTGCCCTTTGAGAACGAAACCCGTCAGAGATTCACTGTCCCGTTTACTCCTCCTATGCTGCGAGATCAATAAATGTTTTTTTAATCATTTTGCTGCCTTAGCCCGTTCCTGCAGTGCACTGCGTTCTTTGTCACTTCTGTGGATCAAGCAGAGAAAATGCAAAAATGCACAGAGCAGCGCACTGCCCAGAAAAATGGGAGACAGGTGGTATAAAAAGTGAAAAATGTATTGCCCAACCAGCATAACAAAAAAGGAGGTGCAGAGCCTCCTACGCGTTTCACACCAAATGTGCTTTATCACTTCAGTGGATACCTTTACTATGACTACTATGACCCAAACAGCAGGAAGCGCGCTGCTGGAGTTTTACACCACCACGCCGTGAGTACTCACTTTATGCTCTTTTTATGCTCATCGGAAACTCTCAGGATTGAAAAGAAATCGACGGTCTTACTGATTATTTCCTCCAGGGTTTGTCATTCCGAGGGGAGGGGGATCGCCTCCTCCTGTGCTTACTGGCCGGGTTAGTTGTGATTTCCTTATTCTTCCCCCAGGACTCCATACCCTTACTTAGGAGGCATTTACTGCCCACATTACAGAGTCTCCGCCACTGGTGGTGTTTTATTACTATTCTCATAACCTTCTATCAAAATTTGTTTTACAAATAGTGAAAACAGAATATTTTCCCCACATAGGCTCTGTAGCACTGATAATGGACATCCTTATTCTATTTTAGTGTGTATATAGAGTGTAAGCTCTGTGGGACAGTAATGCTCTCTCACACTGATTATAATGTTATATATATAGAAGTACTGTGAGTGTATATATATAGTGTAAGCTCTGAGGGATAGTTACTCTCACACTGATTACAATGTTATATATAGAAGTAGTGTGTGTGTATATAAAGAGTGTACATTCTGTGGGACAGTAACACACTCACACTGATTACAATGTTATATATAGGAGTAGTGTGAGTGTATATAGAGTGTAAGCTCTGCGGGAAAGTAACTCTCTCACACTGATTACAATGTTATATATAGAAGTAGTGTGTGTGTGTATATATGGAGTATAAGCTCTGCGGGACAGTAACTCTCACACTGATTACAATATTATATATAGAAGTAGTGTGAGTGTATATATAGACTGTAAGCTCTGCAGGACAGTAATTCTCTCACACTGATTACAATGTTATATATACTGTAGAAGTAGTGTGTGTGTATATATAGAGTGTAAGCTCTGTGGGACAGTAACTCTCACACTGATTACAATGTTATATATAGAAGTAGTGTGAGTGTATATACTGTATAGAGTGTAAGCTCTGTGGGACAGTAACTCTCTAACTGATTACAGTGTTATATATAGAAGTAGTGTGAGTGCGTATATTGAGTGTAAGCTATGCGGGGAAATAATTATCTCACACGTTTTTACTTTTTGCGTAATTAAGTTTTTGTCCAAGCTTATAACCTAATAAAGGGAGAAACTGTTCTTGATCGTTCATATGATGATAGTAGTTCTCACTCGGGTCCTGACTCTGCTCTGCAGCTGTATCCTCTTGTACTTCCTGTTGTATCTTGCAGTACAGGCTAAAGAGGAAGCCGTTGTTGAGTTGCGGCTAAAATTCCGAGTATTAGTACAACCTAGCGAAACATTACACTCTCTCATGTAAATCCATCCGCTGGTATCCCATTTTGTGGAGTCTGGGTATGTTACAGGGCCCCACACCTCGCTGCCGTACAGAAGGATGGGTGTGATGATGCTGTTGAATATTTTCTCCCAGATTCTTATTGGTGGTTTGAGGTGGTACATCTGTTTCCTTATTGCATAAAATGCTCTGCGGGCCTTCTCCTTCAGTGTATTTATGGCCAGGTTGAATTTCCCCGATGAGCTGATTGTCAGACCAAGGTATGTGTAGCTCGTTGTCTGTTCCAGTGCATTGTCGTCCAGTGTGAATTGAGATATGGTTGGATGTTTTTTTGATTTTTTTTGGAATACCATTATTCTGTTTTTTTCTAGATTCACAGAGAGTGCCCAGGTCTGGCTGAATTTTTCTAGTATTGCCAGTTTCTGTTGGAGGCCTTGTTCTGTTGGAGATAGCAGGAGCAGGTAGTCTGCGTATAGTAGAGACTTAATTTCAGTTCCAGCCAAGATGAGCCCAGGTGCTGAGGAGGATTCTAGGGCTGCTGCGAGCTCATTGATGTAGATGTTAAACAGTGTGGGACTCAGGCTGCAGCCCTGTCTAACTCCACTGCCTTGATGGAAGAAGTCTGTCCTTTTGTTATTTACTTTCACGCAGCATTTGTTTTCGGAGTACATACTTTTGATCGTGTCGTATGTTCTACCCCCTATTCCGCTCTCTAGTATTTTCAGCAATAGGCCTGGATGCCAGATGGAGTCGAAGGCTTTTTTGAAGTCCACAAAGCAAGCAAAGATTTTGCCCTTGTTGATGTTGTGGACGTGTTTATTGATCAGGCTGTGTAGGGTATAGATGTGATCCGTGGTGCAGTGGTTTGGTAGGAAGCCTGTCTGGCTCTTACTCAGTACACTCTGCTCTGTCAGGAAGGTGAGGATTCTGCTGTTCAAGATGCTGTTGAACAGTTTCCCCAAGGTGCTGCTGACACAGATTCCTCTGTAATTGGATGGGTCCATCCTGACTCCTTTCTTGTGGATAGGGGTTATCAGTCCTTCTTTCCACAGTTCAGGGAAGTAGCCAGTAGTGAGGACCAGGTTGAACATTTTCAGTGTTGCTTCTTGTATAGATGGATTGCTATACTTCAGCATCTCTTGTAGAATGCCATCTGGTCCGCTGGCTTTCTTGGTTTTTATTAGTTGTATTTTTTCTTTTATTTCCTGGATTGTGATTGGTATGTCCAGGGGGTTTTGGTTATCTTTTATAGTGTTCCCCAGTGATGTTTGTTTGGTGAGGATTTGTTTTTGTTCTTGCGTCAGGTTTTCTTCTGGGATTTCTTGGTAAAGGTCCTCGAAGTAGTTTTTCCAGATGTTGCCATTCTGAATGGCCAGGTGTCTGTTATTCTGCTTTGTATCCAGATGTTTCCAGGTTTGCCAGAAAGTATTTTCATCTAATGTTTCTTCAATTCTTTCTAGTTTTTTGGCAATGTGGTTTTGTTTTTTCTTCCTTAGGGTGTGCCTGTAGTGCTTTAGGTGTTGGTGGTACCTCATTCGTAGTTCTGTATTGTTTGGTTCTCTGTGTTTTTGGTTTGATATTGTTCGCAAGCTTTTTCTAAGGGTGTTGCATTCCTTATCAAACCATTTTTCTTTGATTTTGTCATTTGTTGTTGGTCTGTTAGGGCTAGTTTTTTTCAGGTTTGATTTCTTTGCTATTAGATGGAATATTTTGTTGAGGTTACTTACTGCCAGGTTTACACCGTGTTTGTTCTGCTCGTAGTTTGTGTCCTGGAAGCTTTGGAGTAGGTTTCCAACTTCTGAGCTGTTGATTGTTTCTGTGTATGTCGCGAGGCTCTGTTTTGTCCATTTGTAGGTGGCTTTCAGGCTATGAAGGTTGGAGAGGGGGTTTTGTGTTGTGCTTGGTTGGTCTGGTCTCTTAATAAAGAGCAGGGTTTGATTGTGGTCTGATAGGGGTGATGCTGGTGTAACTATGAAAGCACTGATAGCTTGTGGGTCTATGTCGGTTATTGCGTAGTCCACTACGCTGCTGCCCAGCACAGAGCTATATGTGTATCTACCCAAAGAGTCTCCTCTTGTCCATCCATTGATAATGTACAGTCCCAGACCGCGACACAGGTTTAGGAGCTCTTTACCATTTTTGTTTGTTGCACTGTCGTAGCTGGTTCTTTGACGTGTCACAGAGCTATGCCATGTGTCATTTCCAAAGATGTAGTTATTTCCATCTGAAGATATGTAATCCTGTTCTCTGCCTGTTCTGGCGTTCAGGTCTCCACATATCAGCACTTTACCCAGGGTCTGAAAGTGGATTGCCTCTGTCTGCAGGGTCTCGAAGATGTCTGGATTGTAGTATGGGGAGTCGGAGGGGGGGATACTATTTCTATATATAATATTGTAATCATTGTGAGAGAGTTACTGTCCCGCAGAGCTTACACTTTATATATACACTCACAATACTTCTATATATAACATTGTAATCAGTGTGAGAGAGTTACTGTCCCGCATAGCTTACACTCTAAATATACTCTCACACTTCTTCCATATATAACAATGTAATCAGTGTGAGAGAGTTTCTGTCCCGCAGAGCTTACACTCTAAATATACTCTCACACTTCTTCATATATAACATTGTAAACAGTGTGAGCGAAAATTACTGTCCTGCAGAGCTTACACTCTCTATATAAACACGGTAAATATACATAAACAGCTTTTTTGAGGTGGGGGAAATGAGGGTGTGATGGTGGGGGGTAACCAGGCTATACAATAAAGGTTAGGCCCATCTGGTTACCCCTGAAAACTTTGGGTCCCTTGCAGCTACATAGCACCATAAGCCAGGAACTGTGTAATGTAGCATGCAAAAGTTAGTGACCCCTGCTTTTCCACTTTTCATGTTTCCTTTGTCCCAGAGTCCTAAAACTTCAGGAGTGCAAGTCTTGGGTGGAATATTTGGGTAGAAAATCAGTTATTTTGATTGCTGGAGTTCGGGGGCCAAAGTTACCGGTAATCCCCTAATTCTCCCCGGCGTGCAGGCATGTTATGCGGGTGGAATTACACTGGGGCTCCCCAGTGTCCCCCAAACTCCTGGTTTCCGAGCTCAGATTCATTTCCCTCACAGGTATGGGTCTCCCCAAGACATATTATGTATTAAAATATATTTTATTGTGTTTGGTGCACTTCCTATAAATGTCTATGAAGTCAGCCCGGACATCCACATCGGTGCCAGGATGTCTGGATAGACATCGGAGTTCAAAGGAGGGAGGATGTCTAAAGGTGACAAAACCATTTGGTGGGCGAGGAAGGGGCGAAGAGCCAGGTCCAGAAAACAAAGGGCACCATGTGGGGACACCTTTTGAGTCTGTCAGACTTGGTGGAGCCTGCCCAGCGGGTGGTAATGGGATAGCCGAGGGAAGATGGCACTCGTAGGCACATTTTCCATTGGCTAATGCATATTTCCCACCCGGCTTTTCGAGCCGGCTTGGCACGCCCCCTCATCTGACATCGGCCAAATGACGAGCCTCTGTTTGTATTGGCTAGTGGGAGGGATCTCCCGGTAAGGGTAAGCCTTCCGAAGCTGGCGTCCGGCACCTCTTTGTGACTGGTTTTCACCCCCAGACCCTCAGTAAGTGTGCTTTCTGTCTATATTTTGTGTGTCACTGTGTGGACGCAGACTTACCCAAATAAACCTAATTTTATTCCACTACCTTATTTTGCCTGGTGAATGATCCCGGTTTAAATGTGCTACAAGTCCTGGTCTCTCATGACAGAGGGGGTATAGGAGGGGATATAAGAGGGGGTATAGAAGGTGGATTGGGTGGATAGGAGTAGGATGGGGGGGGAGGATAAGAGAGGGGGGAGGATAGGAGGAGGGGGAGGTGAGGTGGGAGGATGGTAGGAAGAGGGGGGTGAGGATGTTAGGAGGGGGTGAGGATAGGAGGAGGGGGTGGGGGGAGGAGAGGTGGAACAGGGGGTGGGGGAGGAGAGGAGGAGGGGGCAGAGGGAGTTGAGGTGGAAGAGGGGGCTGGGGAGGAGAGAAGGAGGAGGGGTAGGGGGGAGGATAGGAGTTGGAGGGGGCGGGGGAGGACAGGAGTTGGATGTGGTGGGAGGAGGATATGAGTTAGAGGGGCAGATAAGAGATGGGGGGATGATAGGTGGAGGGGGCGAGGATATGAAGAGACTGAAGGATAGGAGGAGGGGGGAGGATAGGGGTGGATAGGAGGAGGGGGACGATAGGGGGAGGGGAGAAGGATAGGTGGAAGAGGTGGAGGGGGGATAGGTGGCGGGAGAAGAATAGGTGGAGTGGGAAGATTAGGAGAAGGGGTGAGGATAGATGGAGGGGGGAAGAATAGGAGGGGAGAGGATAGGAGGGGGGG
>WSYH01007113.1:344-34544 GCA_036426205.1 Ascaphus truei | reverse complement strand
CCTGCTTACTACATATTGTGCTCTTTGCAGGCATTTCCTGGATAGTGGCTTCATCATAGAGATTCGATTTTTTCACCTATATATCTATGCTTTCCTTATACTGCATATTGCCACCGGATAGGCTCTCTCACAGCAGTTCTGTTCTACCATGTCAGTGATTCCCAAACTTTTTTGTTTGGAGGAACCCTTTAAGTATTTCGTAAAATTTCAGGGAACCCCTATCTGGATGACACACATTCGACAAGGGTAAATCACAAAATAGACGTGTAAAGCAGTAGGGGTAATAAATAATAATGAACTTATACTTTTGAATAAACAATGTGTATATATTTTGCAATGAATTTGGTTTAAACATCACACCCCGTCTGCATCTCACATCACACCCCGTCTGCATCTCACATCACACCCCCCCCCCCCCTCACACTCCCCCCCCCCCCCCCCCCCCCTCTCTCTCCCCTCCCCCTCCTCTCTCTCTCCTCTCCCCCTCCCTCGCCTCTCCCCCTCTATCCTCTCCCCCTCTATCCTCTCCCCCTCCTTTTCTCTCCCCTCACTCTCTCCTCCCCCACCTCCTCACATACTCTCACACTCTCTTACACACACTCGCACACTCTAGAAAACACTCTCTCACACTCTTTCACACTCACACACACACACTCTCTCTCACAATCTCTCCCACACACTCTCTCTCAAACACTCTCATTCTCTCTCACACACACTCATTCTCACACACACTCTCTCACTCTCTCTCACACACATACTCTCACTCTTTCTCTCTCACACTCTTGCTCTCTCACATACACACACTGTCTCACACACACACACACACACACACACACACACACACACACACACACACACACACACAAACCCACACGTGTTGTGTGTGTGTGTGTGTGTGTGTGTGTGGTGTGTGTGTGTGTGGTGTGTGTGTGTGTGACGTTTGGTGTGGTGTGTGTGTGTGTGTGTGTGTGTGTGTGTGTGTTGTGTGTGTGTGTGTGTGTGTTGTGTGTGTGTGTGTGTGTGCGTCGTTGCGTGTGTGAGTGTGTTTGTGTGTGTGTGTGTGAGAGTGTGTGTGTGTGAGAGTATGAGAGAGGAGAGAAGGGAGAGAGAGAGAAGGAGGGAGAGAGAGGAGGGAGATAGAGAGAAGGAAGGAGAGAGAGGGGAGAGGGGGAGAGGAAGGAGAGAGGAAGGAGTGAAGAGAGGAGAGTAGAGAGAGGGTTGGGTAGATGTGGAGGAGGAGAGAGAGATCGATCGATCCGTGTGCGGGTGATGTTAGGTGGTGTTTTTTAGCTTTAGTTTTCCAGGGTGGTTGTATTAATAAAAGGTGGGTGAAATGTTAAACCAAATCATTACAAAATTGTACACATTTTTTATTCAAAAGTATAAGTTCATTATTATTATACCCACTACGCTTTACACAACAGTCTATTTTGTGATTTACCCCCTGTCGAACATGTGTCTGCAGATAGGGTTCCCCGAAATTTTACGAAATACTAACAGGGTTCCTCCAAACAAAAAAGGTTGGGAATCACTGCTCTATATAATATCAGTATTTAAACCTGTAGGAGACCGGTTCTTTAATACAAAGATCCAAAATGCTTCAGATCCAGAACATTAATTATGTCTCCACCTCGTTCCTTAACTGAGATGTGCTCAACACCCAGAAATCAGAAAGTATTTACATTTCCAAAGTTACACTTCAAAAAATGTCTTGACACTGGATGCTGGTTATCCCCACTTTTTCACAATCTGAAATGCTCCATAATGGGTATTTTGAGAGATGTGGTCGTTCTTCCCACATATTGCGTCCCACATCCACATAAGTACATTACAAAATTAGTATTACATTTTATAAATTAATTTGGTGAAATCTCTTAGAAAATCTCAAGGAAAAAAAAATGGAAGTGGAAGTTTTCGTAAAGGGACACGCCTCACAGTGTCCACATCTGTAATACCCCCTGGGATTTAGTAGGAAGAGAACATGCATAACTTGGAAAAATATATTTGGCAGAAGTTTTGACTCATCTGAAGACAAATCATGGACCAGATTCAACATATTCTCATAAATTGGGATCTAGAAATAATAAATTCCAATCTTTTCAACAATTGTTTTAACTTAATTACTATGTCTATTAAACTAGGAAATTAATAAAGGCGTTTTCATTATTACATTTTCTGCTTTATATCAATATTGTTGTTATTCGTTATTTGTTTATATGTCTTTAGGATTTGGTCACCAAAGTTACTGTTGGTTTCGTTTTTTCTTTATATTACATTTTATTTTTTTATGCATTTCTATGTTATCTCTTTTTCTTTTTTCTTGTTTAACCATTATATTTATGTTATTATTATATTTAGGTTATGATTTATTAATGTTCTTGTATTTTTTATGTCGTAATGTTTCCCTTGCTTTGCGTTCCAATGCGGAGGTACTTTTGCCCTCCTGGGCTTCCGTAGCTCACTATCCGGTCTGACGTCACGGATGGTTTTTGGCGTGAAGGAACTTCCGCATTGGGGCTATTACTTAAGGTAAGCAATTTTAAACGGAGGATACCCTTTGATAAAGCGCCACTAAGGCGTGAAACGCGTTAGGGATATCCTTTTTCTTTTTTGTTCCCCTTTAGCTTAGGCTATTATGCTTCTTAATTAAAGCATTTTTACTTTTCTACTTTTGGCCTCGAGCCCTTCATTTTGCAGTGCGCTATCATTTTCTCTTTTTTTTCCTGTTGTTACTATTTGGATCGACGCACGCCAGCATTGGGATTGTTGGAGACCCTCAAGGAGTTTATAGGTGAGTTTACTCATTTTACTTGCCCCTTTATTCTTTTTATTGTGTTTGTGACGATTTTGTATTGCTCCAGCCTATAGACCTAGGGGCTTCTGACCTGGTTTATGGGGTTGGTTTACCTATATATGGGCTCACTTCCGTATTCCTGGGTTCAAGTAGTTCCCCATTTATATTATTAGGTCTATTTTATTAGGCTTTATCGAGAGCAATATTTTCCTCATACACACAATATTTGGGGGTTATGGTCATTTATATATCCTGATTATCAGCTATATTGCTGCCATCGTTTTTGGTTTTAGAAGCACCCATATGGAGATTTACTTCTCTTTTTTTGCTGAATTCCACATTTTAACTGCCCTTACTGTAAAGAACCCTTTCCATTGTTGGTGGTGAAATCTCCTTTCCTCCAACCTTAAGGGATGACCCCAAGTCCTTTGTACGATGAAAAATTGCCCTTGGGATGAAAAATTATTTGAAAGCTCCTTGTACTGTCCCCAAATATATTTGTATAGTTATTATATCGCTTCTTAGATGCCTCTTTTCTAATGTAAACAAATGTAATTTAGCTAGCCTCTCCATATAAATTAGATTATCCACCCCCCTTTATTAATTTGGTGGCTCTTCTCTGCACTTTCTCTAGTTCCATAATGTCTTTCTAAGGAGTGAAGCACAAAATTGTACTCCATATTCAAGGTCTGGGCTTACTAATGCTTTATAAAGGGGCATAATTATGTTTACTTCCCTTCCTTCCATTGCCCGTTTAATGCAAGATAATATCTTGTTTGCACTTTGCAGCTACTGAACTGCATGACTTTGGGCACTATTGCTAAGTCTGCTGTCTACAAGTACTCCTAAATCCTTCTCCATCAAGGATTCCCCTCATTTGTTCCCATTTCATTTGTAAGTTGCCTGTTTATTTTTTCTTCCCCAAGGCATAACCTACATTTATCTGTATAAACCTATCTCGTCTGCCATTTACCTGCCCACGTTTCCACCTCCCCAAGTCTTCGGAAGAGACATTACATCCTGCTCTGATTCTACTACCTTACAAAATTTAGGTGCCACATTAAAGATGGAGACATTTGTTCTCTCATCCAACCTCAATGTAATTAATACCAAGTAAAAAGCAGGGGTTCCAGTACCCGATCCCTGAAGTACTAAACTCGCAACTTTAGCTCACGTAAAAAGTTCCCTTATGACAACTCTCTGTTGTCTATCCTTTACCATTTTTTTTCAATCAAGAGATAACACTAGGTTGGGAGTGATCGCAAAACCACACCATTGAAACAAAGTAATGGTGAATAATATGGTAACAAAGTGGGGTGCAACTGTGAACTGTAAAGTGAATCGGAAAGGGGGGGGAAAGAGAACACAAATTGGATTTGTCTCTCAAAGAATTCACTATAATGCACTCCTACTAATTTAAAATTTAACTTTTAATATATTTACATAAAACATATGTTACCAAAACGTCGTGTATTGTGCATTAAAATACATTAAATTACCAGAAAACCAAGCATCCGTGTCATTGACATGTGCGTGGGAATGGTCTCAAACAACTAATTGTAGTTGAGATTGCAAGACACAGGATGCTAATAGTCAGGGTATAAACCCCTCTGGGGCGCCTTGAGACCATTAGATGTATATACATATATATAACCACTCAGTGGATGATTGTATCGTGAAAATTCAGCAGTTCCTGCTTAAACTTATAAACCACAGCGCACTTAGGGATAAGTTAAAATGTATTACCATCCATGGTGGGTATGAAGTGCAGCTGATAGTGTGGTAATGGAGGGTAAAGATTCACAGCAATAGTGAAGCAATTGTTCACGCTGTTAGTCATTGAGTCATTATACAGCAACTCCAAATAACATTCATATAGAGAGCAGGAATGCTGCGACTGAGTGTTAGTAATAGTATCCAATTTAAGGTCTACATAGATAGAGCCAGGATACACGAACACTACATAAACAGCTCCAAGTAGGAGACTGACAACTTTTGCGCGTCCACGCGCGTTTCCCTCCGCAAAGGAGCTTCCTCAGGGACAAATTATTTTGATTTGAAAGAAACTAAAGGGTAGTTTTGCATGCCCTATCCTTCATTAATCCTGCTGACTATTACTATAATTTTGTTTTTTATCTTTCTTTAGGTATTCCTGAATATTATCCCGTACTAACCTTCAAGTATCTTACCGCAATTGATGTCAGCTTACAGGTCTGTATTCTCCAGTTGTGATCTAGCTCCCTTTTTAATATAGGCACCACATATGCTTTATGCTAATCTTGTGGTTCTGAGCCCTGTTGGAATGATTCCTGAATATTAAATGTAATGGTTTGGCTATTACTGAATTTAACTCCTTAAACCTTGGATTTACAGTATGCCATTGTGCCATGTGCCTTATTACTTTAATTTATCAAGCCACCTATGAACGTTTCCTCATTAACCAACTGTGCATTAATATAGAGGTTGTGACTTCCTCCTGCAGCACAGTTCAACTCTATTGTACATAACTACAGTGGTTTGGGTGAAATGTTTAGTAAATAATGTTGTTCCATGCATTGCTGTACATTATTTCCTTGTTTTTATCCATGTTCTCCGCTCAGCACCTTCTTCATTTTTAAACCATCCAGTAGCACAAGACAGCAGTACTGTATAATTAAGATAACACATGCCTCTTCCGTATTTCTTACCTTTGAGCCTATGGTGCATGCAAAACAATTCAATGGAACACATGTGCATAAAGCATGCTGTGCGCGATTTAACTCCAGAACCTGCTGAACCAGGTGCTCACTTGATGACCCACACCTTGTAATAATATAATATATATATTTTCATTTACACTTAACACAAAACCTGAGCTTGTGTGAGGATCAAACTTGCCTGAAACATGTGGCCTGTAGAGTTTTTTTTATTGTTCAGTGTTCAGAGTAATCCTATCTGTACTGTAATTGACATGTTAATGTAGGGTAACAATCACACTTTTTATTGCAGTATCTAATGTGAGTTTTTAGAAGGGAAGAAACACGGCTGCTTAGGGGGAGCTGTAAGCAACTGTAAAGTTTCAGGGGGTGGGGGGGGGGGGGGTGTTCAGTAGGGATGTTACTTTTCAGAGCCCTGTACTAGTTTATCTACAGACAAGCACAGTATTTAATTAACACATCTATCTAGCTAATTCCCTTACATGTGGAACTTCACAAGAGCCAGCCAAAGCAGTTGGTGGAAGATTGTTTTGTTGTTGTTGTTTCTTGTTGTTGTTCTGTTTAGCATTCGATTCTATGTAACTTTAATATATTATTGGTAGCACACTTCACCGAGCCAGCAAATACAATCCCTCTTTACAACAAAACAATACCACTCATCTTTTGCATGAAAATTTTTTGTGCTTTATTTAATAAATGTGTCATAAATTGCAATGACTGTGTCTGTGTCTTTAGGTTTCTAGCATGAAAGAGTTGTATGAAGAGATGGTTATGGGGGGTAAAAAACACCTTGGTCACTATCTAATACATACAGTCACTGTACTGTAGCAATAGCCTCAGAATATCAGAATGCTTGCCTACACACTGCATAACCTATTATTAACTACATGAACTACAGAAGCCACAGAACACCACTGGACATCTGCGTTGCAGCCACCATGCAATTAATTGCTGTGGTCCCAGGAACTGTTTGTCGCTACATTTGAAACCTTCAACATAAATGGACATTTACAACTGCTGCTATCAGCTAATTCTTGTCTCTCTTGTATGTGCTTTCGTGTTTGGCATCCCTTGCTCTCAACCATAATGTCATCAGACTGATGCTATAACAATTTACATTGGATTGCGTCTGACTTGGCAAAGAAAAAAAATGTACTTTGAAATAGAGTAGACAGTCTTATTATTCCTAGTGTATAACACACCATATTGGACATGCTGTATGTAGTAGGGGGCAATTTTATAGGCAGAATTGTTGCAAATTGCATATTTGTGTGCGTGCCTCTTTACGTCAATGATCAAGGACTTTGCTCTACTTTTTGCACCATGTATGGTTGCCTTTTTTTTTAGGTAGTGTCAATAGAAGAAGTTACATAGGCACAGTTTGGTAATGAGATTTATAAAAATTCTGCACCTCTGCATATCACTTTTTCTCCATCATCTGCGGCCAAAATATCCGCCAGTCTGGGTGAAACATTACATTGTTATAAAACCCTGCACCTTATTGTAAGAAACCGAACAGTAAAGTTTGGTCATTTGACACCATTCTGGGCAGCTTGTCAAAACAAGTTTTTCTGGGAGTTGATCCATATAACCCATTGTGGTAAAATTACTAATAATATCAAGAATTCTACTAGGATGCAATGATGGTGCCGGATATCATACAATCCCCCTATGGTGTACCACAGGGAAATGAACTACAGTAACTACATCTGTACAACTCCAGTTTCAGTTTTCAGCAATTTTCCACCTCATGTTCACCTTATCATTATTATTTTGATGGTGTTAATTGTTACATATGTGGTGACAATAAACTTTAACAAAAATAGCTTTAGGTACTGTATTTTTTGTTTAAATTTCTGGCAGACAAAACAGGATTCCCAGCTGCAGTTTCAAGGATCCCAATGAAATTGATTGATTCCAGTTTAATATCTTTATTATACATTGCTCCATCTGTGGTAAATCGAATTCGATGGTACTCTCCACCACCTGTTCAGACAGTTCTTCCTTTATTCTGCTTGATTATCATGGCCCTGCTTTCTTTGTTGTGTTTTTAGAGAGGCCTCTTGTTCTAACACCAAGGATATTTGCTTATTAGGACAATGGGATTATTATTATTGCCATATTTTAAAGAAAAAGATTTTAATTAAAACTCCCTACTACGTTCCCCAAAGTAGCCTTTTAAAGTATTTGGTTTGCAAAAACAATCTATTTTTGTGGTAAGCATGTTGTATTTAACTTTTGCTGCATTTTTATATTCCTCCTGCAGTTTGCATTATGTATTTTTATATGACAATACGTTATATGACATACAGCACCAATACAATTATCGTTAATATTTTTGAGCTAACAGTAGTTCACATTTACAATAAATTGCACTAAAATATACTGTCTTTAGTGTACCACTTTCAGATACTCATTTTTGTTGTGAATGGTTAGAAAAATGTCAATCTGGTCCACATTAATACATACAGATTTTATCAACCATACAATGTTTGTGTTTCCTGATCTGTGTGATTGAATTACTGTTGATTTTCAAGTGCTGTTTGTATTGTGTGGAGTAAAACCATAAAGAGTTGGAACACGAGGGGTGTGAAACATGATTGTATATTGAAGTACAGTAAATTGTTAGCCCTTATAGTTCAAAGTTGCAACAATGAGCAGGATTGAGAATGCCTCTCAATGCACATCTTGCCACATGTACTGTATGTGAACTTGGAGCAGCTGTTCGAGGGAGCATATTGCTGTGGGAAGTGTTAGCCTGTGGTGTCTTTGGAGTCTCCACTTGCTGATCTGTCAGGACAGGAATGGTGTTTGGGTGAGACTGATTCCTCTAGCAGCCAGGGAATGTTCCTCGCCAGAAGGGACTCGGGATGCTCAGACACCCCAGAAAATTGTAGTGGTAGGGGACTCCATTATAAAGAAGGTAGCCAAGGACCGCTGAACCAACAGTTGACAAAAGGTTGAGAAGAAGAGATCCAAAAATGATTTGGGGATCTAGGCCTCAAGCTAATCAAGGATCTCTATCACAGGATAGCCCTGAAATAGTTTCCCTAGTTCTCCCGCTCCCCTTCTGTTCCTTGTCTGTCCACTGGTGTGCTGCTTTTTTCGTGTCTGCTCTGGGGTTGTTCTTCTCCTTGTTGCTCCTGTCCTCTGTCCTTATAGTTTCCTGTTTCTTTTTCCTTGCCTTGCCTTTGTTTGTGTCCGGACTCCTTATGCCCATGCCCATGCTTCCTCCTTCTATTCCCTTCCTTGTGGAGTCCTGATACATATTAAAGCCCTTGCTAGTGTTCGTGGTTTGTCCCCGTTTGCTTCTGCTTGTGAGTCCCTGGTCTTAGTACCTGCTCCCTAGACTCAGTTCCTACTCTCTCTCCCTGCATTGTTTTTCCTGCCTTCCTGCTGCCGACCCTGCCTGGACCCTGACGATCCTTGCTTGTCGCCTTGCCCTCGACCCCTGCCTACCCTGATGATCCTGCTTGCCGCCTGCCACCAACCTCAGCCCGTGACTCCAATAATCCTTTCCTTACCTGTTGTTCCAGCCGTCGAGGTCCTACCTGCTCCTGGAGTCCCATGAGAATCTCCAAGGTAGTAATTTTCAAAAATACTACCAGTGCCATGTGCTCCACTAGGAAACAGTTTGGGGTTTTAGAGACTGGGATCCTTTGTGAGAGGTGCAAATCTTTCTATTGGGATGATTGCACTTAATAAAGAGGGATCTTTTTGTGCTAGTGGGTAGATGTTATGAAGGTAGGGACAAGAAACAGATAATGAACTAAATAGAATAAGGATCGAACAATAGAAGAGGTGGAGTATGTTTATATGTTAAACCGGATCTAAACCTTCAGTATTATAAGGAAGATGTTTATGAGGGAAAGTTCAAAATGCAGAGACTTGTGGATAGAAATTAGCAGTGGAGGTAAAAGTACAAAGAAAATGTTTATGTGTATTGCATAACAACCAAATATTTGTGAGATGGAGCGCCAAAATGCTTTTGTGAATGAAGAAGGCATCAAAACTACAGTAGGTCATGTTTCATAATGGATTATTTTAAATTATCCAAGACTGGGGCAATAAAATTAGCATTAACAATGAAAGGAAACAGTTTTTGGGTGTCTTAAAGACAAATTACATGACCTAAATATTGGGGTCCAGCAGGAGAGGAGCAATACTGGATTTAGTGATAAACAATGTAGAAGTAATAACAAATATTCAACTAACTTTATTAGTTTCTTTGAGGAGGTAATAGGAATTAGAAGACCAGGGTAATGCAGTTGATGTGGTCTACTTAGATTTTGGAAAGGCTTTTGATACGGTTCCACATGAGGTTTACTGTACAAAATAAAGCAAATTGGACTCTGTAAATATATTTGCACCAGGATTGAAAACTGGTTGAAGGATAACAACATGAGTTGTCATAAATGGAACTTTTTCAGTTTGCGCTAAATTGTGAGTGGAGTACCTCAGGGATCGTACGGGGAACCCTGCTTTTTAACTTGTTTATTAGTGACCTTGAGGTGGCACAGAGAGACAAAGTCTCCATCTTTTGGCTGACCTAGACAACTATTTGTTGGTTACGGTAGTAGATCAAGAGCAAGATGGTAATTTCTCTCCATAGAGAACTTGGATAGACTGGAAACTTGGCATGGGGTAAATGTTCAGATGAAGGTTTATTTTCAGATAAATGCAATGTTATGTTTGGGAGCAAAGACTATACAATCCAAATTAAATGAATGGTGATCCATTAGGAGATCCTGATTGTGACGAAAGATTTAGGAGTGCTTGTAGACCCTGCTTAGCAATGTGCCGCAAAGTCATGCAGTAGCGAAAATGCAAACAGTATCTATCTTGCATTAATGGGGAATAAGATGGAAGGAATTAAACATAATATGCCCCTCTAGAAACATTAGTATTGCCACCACTTTGAATATGGAGGTACATTTTTTACACCACTCCATCAAAAAATACATTATGGACACAAAAATTGGCGTCATAAAGCACCCAAATAGAGGCTAGCTAAAATTAGATGTGTTTACAATTAAAAGGTTGTCGAAGAGGGGAATATGATCACTATGTCCACAATATTGGGGGCAGTACATGGAGCTTAAAATACACTATACAACATTCCACAAGGGCGTACAAAGGACAGTACAGAGGACACGGGTTCCCTAAGTTGGAGAGAAGGAAATTTCACCAGCACAAGGAAAAGTGTTTCATTACCAGGTATGGCAGTTAAAATTGAAATTCATTACCCATGGGACTGTAATGGCAATTACATAGACAATCTTCAAAACAACGTTGGACTCTTTTTAAAAGGAAGTATAAGGGCTATACAAAATACATAACACAGGGGAAAGATGTTGATCCAAGCGTCCATCTGATTGCCCAATTGTTTTCGCGTCAGAAATAATTTAATTTTGCCCCTTATGCATATCATCAAGATATTTATTTCACTGGGGTTTTTCGTTTTCCTTCCTCTGGATCCAATATACTATAAATATAGGGATATGTGTCGTCTAAATAAAGCATAGGTTGAACTGATGGACGTCCAGTTTGTCTTTTTTCAACCTGAAGTACTTTCGAATCCATGGGGAGCATTGGTGAAAACACCAGAAAAGAACGAAAAAAATTTGTAAGTTAGGTGTCTTGAATTATGGAGTAACAGTAATCACCGTGGCTCTTTATTGATGGCCTACTGACAGTTTTTAAGACCAACCTTAAGACACAACTTGCTTAAAAGCATTTATTAGCACCGTAGATATTATTTGGACACAGAAATACATAAAGCTTGGCCCCTGCAGAAGCACTTACCAAAAGGCCTTCCTACTGTCTCTGTACGTTCCTCCTACATACCAATTAGATTGTAAGCCCCGAGCAAGGCTCCTCTTCCTAAAATGTTTACTCTCTGTGGTAGAAGCACTTATCCCATGACCCTGTAATTTATATTATTTTTATTGATATGATTCCGTGTGTATTACTAACGGTGAACCGCTATGTAACATTTAATGGCGCTATACAAATAAAGACATAAATACATGCATCCCAAACGGTGGTAGTGTAGTTCTTATATGTGGGAATCAGTTAGTTGGTTCAGAGGGTCAAGCAGGGGTTACAATTTACATTTGTATCTATCTTTAATTTTTCACAAAGTCACTATTTTAGTCATGGTTCACTTTGTTATACATAAAGTAATTCAACACATATATTTGTAAAAAAGAAACAAGACAATCCTTGCTTAGGATGCAATAACTCATATTGTGGGCACAAGCCCCAATTCATTCACACTTACATATTAAGTTTTTGATTCTGCAAGCATCAGAAGGGTACATTATGGTAGTGGAGGTAACTGGAACTCTGTCCGCCCGCTTGTGAATTAACCTGGGGAAGTCCCATTGAAGAGGCGCCTGTAAACAAAGGCTGCTGCAAGCAACAACAGGCTCCCCCCGGCATCCTACTTCTTCTTTGGGGGCCCTTCCGGGTTCTCCGTCACGCATGTTTTGCAAAGGCAAGCGCTGACTTCATGTGCAGCATCGAAAACAGCGATTTGCCAAGTCCTCCAAAAGACCTTGTATCTCCTTTTGGAAACGGGTAGGCAGCACAACTAAGTGAACGCCTAACGCGTTTCACTCGGCAACCAAGCTTCATCATGGGCTTGTAGTTCTTACAGTATACTGTGGGGAATCAGGTAGTCGGTACGCATTTGATCTTTATGTTTTCACAGTCACTATTAATTATCACTGGTTCACTTTGTTACATAAAGTACCACATATAATATTTGTCACTTAATTCACTTTACTACTCCCATGACGGTTTCTGTGGGAGCACCTATTTTTTTTACCTTGTTTGTTTGCATTTTTTCAACCTCATCTCATCTACTATGTGTCCACTCCTTTCCGACTCTAACAGAGTTTTCAATCAAGTTTTATAAACATATACATGGCAATAATCATCATTTTCTGGCCCTGGATCCGTGCACGCTGACGCTGATATGCAGATCAAATAATGTGGTAACTTTAATCGAGAAAAAAAATGCTTTATTGCACATCCTTATAATGCTGATCCGATTAGCCCGGACTATTACTCTGATAACTTCTAATTAACCACGCTCCACAACACACCATCCCTGTTCCTGATTGGAACCAATCTTGGGCATTACTATAGGGGCTAACTATGTGGGCCCTTCTTAACTTAAAACAATAAATGGCGACCAGAACATCCTAAGACACATACCTAACAACCCAAACGCTATTACTTTACAGACACACGGTGAAGCGCCTTTAGTCTGAAGCTGAGGACCTGTTTCTGAACATCGAGAGATCACTTATACCCTTCTACCTCCATATAGTGACTCTAATTGTCCATACGACATACAAAGGAGGGGCTCTCCTTTCGCATAGCATATCCTGCATCAACTGAGGTGAGGGGAGTAAACCCGATGATTCCCACCCAGTTAATCATTAATGCTGTTAACACCACCAATATACCAGGCCTGCACAACTCGTAAGCGAGAAGGGCCGACTGTAAAGCTTGTAGGTATTCTAAATGATTGCAAATTAACTCATTTACCTCCTTAATATTTTATCCAAAAGAGAGAGCGAGAGGCCATCTGGTGTAAGAAAGGCATTGGCCTCAAGGAAATACATACTGTATATTTCCTGTATTTCCGTTTTTAGGTACGTCAAATATAGCCCTGATTTAATGAGCTTAGTTAATCTAGTTTCCCCATGTAACTTTTTTTAATGCAGCCTTTACTTACTCCTAAAAATTCCAACTCTTTCTAATTCAAAACCGATTTCTAATTTAGGGATGGTAAGAGCAAATGTCTATCTGTCTATTCTTGGGAATTCAGTACAGTATATCTGTGAACACATACCTGTTCCTCTATCTCATTGTTCTTACAAGTTAAATGAAACTATCACGTTCCCTGTCCGTGTGAAACACCAAAGACACTTTTCTTGCGACAATAAATAGAATTTTACAATAATAGCAAATCTTTAATTTCCTTACTTGCCAAAGGACATACAGAATCCATGCATTGGTTTCTAATTAATGCTGTTAGGTTGAATACACGTCAGTAGATCGGTAATTTTTCTGGGGGGGAAATCTTTTCAAAAGAGGAAAACCTATTTTCCTGTAAATATATATTTTGAAACCAACATTAATAACTTGTAATCCTCATAATTTCCCTCTGCCCCTATACAGAACAACAGTGTACTACCAACGACATTCCCCTCCCACTCCATATGCAAGTAAAAGCAAGGAAATGTTAGTGCATTTCGCTCCCTACAATCCTAACTTTTTAACTTGGAATTTGTACCAGAAATAAATTGTCCTGAAAATATTAGTTTCAGGACAATTATGTATATATATATATAGATAATATATACACATACACTGGCGCCACACAATTTATTCGAGCTCGGCTAGTCCCCCACGATAGGTTCGGGTATACCACGGTTATTGAGGTTTGTGACTGTTTTTTCTGCCCGAGTGTCATTGACGTGTATTTGTCCGGCCAGGGATTAGAGCATTTTATATTTCCCGCTGGCTGCAATAAACTGCACATACATATTATAAACTGCATTACAATTCATGAATTTATGCCATCTTGTAGACACGCGAAGCATTGCAGCCTATTACCATCCTAATCATTATCATTTAACAGATCAGCCAGCCCATCCGCCAGGCATGACCCGGCTTGGATGCCAAATGCAACGGGGCTTGTCAGAGGTTGGACGGCGCTTCCAGTATCTTCTGCCAGGTACATACCGGTATTTTGCTCGAATAAAGTGTGTCGGTGCAGTATCACAACTTCACTTGTCGGTTAAAATGTTGCTTCCATTCTTTCAGAGTAATAACTCATTCAAACATGGACAAATTAAATCCGTGTTATTCATCACCCCTTCTTTGACTCAATGTGTTTTTTACAGTAAATGCTCCTCAACTACATATATCCCCATGGCTTCTATTATAGTTTTTTGGTCTTCGTCATCTATCATTTAACATTGATGATCCCTCTAAGCCCAGAGATTCAATTGGCATTTTCAGGTCGTCACTAGCTATCTTTGGTTTCGTGGGGGAGCTGATACCGATTTAGCCATACTTACTGTTTTCTCTTGGGCTGCGATCACGTACGACAGCCAGACCACGGTACAGTCCTTGTGATTGCAAACTCCCGGTTAAAAAAAAAAAATCCAACATTCATACATATTATAACAAATTAATCTCTGTAATATAGCCCCTAAACCGGTCACACTATTTGAGTAAGAAAGAAGACCTTTTTACAGTCTGTGTCTGAACCCTGATCCCAGCTGCCAAAACTTTGCGAGTAAGAGACTTTCAAGACAAAAAAGTTTAGACCCCAACGTTAATCCGAATCCCTCAAGTAGCATTCTAAACATGCCGTGTGTAGTATGATTTATGCGCAAGCGGTGTCTCATTCTTCTCATATCCTTGACATTCTGAAAATCAGAAAGCACTAAGCTCTAATAAGTTTATCAGTGGTTTCCCACCCATGACTAAGAGACTGTTCACAAGTTCTCATTCTAAGAATTTCACTGGGGCCAAAAACTGTTTAGTCTGTTCTAATAACTACGTCATTCTTTGACCTACTATTTAAAGTTTATTAATACCGTACATGGGTCAAGAACCTGACTTTGTGATGTCTTTAAAATGTTTCATCACGAAGTACCAAGCATGCGAGGTGCTAGCATCCAGGCTTTTGACTTCTCCTTGACATGGTGAATTTGTATGCAAAGCTCCAATGTAATCTATGGTATTCCTTAAGGTGGCTTATACACGACAGGGATCTGAACCAGGAATTTCTGCTTCTTTAATGTCAGTGTAAAGGTTCAATGATGGAATGGTGATGGTGCTAAAGTGGTATGGAGTAGCACTACCTTTTTAATTTACATATAGAGCACCACTACTTTGTACTGTCACAGCTTCTTCAGTAATCCACTTTCAAAAAAATGAATGAAAATGCATTTATTTTAGGCATTATCTCTCTCTCTCTCTCTTTCTGCTTTTCCAATTAATAAATATTTCCACATTCTTTTTAAATAATGGGTTGAAATAGCTTTTCATTTCCACTATTTTAAATACTTTGGAATTATTTTTCAATAGGTTAACTGTAGTATCGCACTTTTTTTTAGCACTTGACACTAAAGGTTTATTTTTAAGTGCTCTTTGGATAACCAGTGATAGCTTGTAACATTTTTTTTTTTTTCATTTTCTGTTGCCAGTCCTAATCCTGGTCCCATCATATATATATCAAAGATGGCAATCAATAATATTTTTGGCATTATCAAAACATATAGTAGTGTTGACTCATCTGACACTCATAACCTCATGGCACCAGCTGCTGCTACAACTACTAAAAACAAAACTGCTGGTTTAATTCTACAGTATTATACTTACAATTAATTGTTGACGTATTAGCAGTCTTGATCCACGGGGGGGGGTGGGAAAGGGACGTATTCTCAGGACAACCCAAAAAAAAAAATAGACACAATAATGGTGCCGTATATTAAGGCAAAAGGGAATGGGTGAATCTTGGCTCTATTGCAATCCTACTTACGCATAAGATTTAGCAGGCAGTGGTCCTGACTCTGTCAGGATGATGTAGGTGTAGGGTTTCCACAGAGAGGGGAACTTGATAGTCAGATAACTTCATGCGGGATACTCTTCAAGGTATAATACCTCAGATTCAGCAGATACCATGGAAAGAGAGACGACCATAGTATAGATCATAAAGTACAATTTTATCCCATCAAGCAGGTGCACAACAAACTACTTCAATAAGTAATTGAAAGATATTCATTAGCAGTTTCGGAGACATTAGAGGGCTTTTTTGGCGATGGTGAGCTGGCTGGCTGGATGTCTTCCCTCAGCTTTACTACCTCCCCGTCGCGGTATGGCGTCTGACGTCACTTCCGTCAGCACGGTGATTACATCCGGTGGAGAGCAGGGAGATGAGTCTCACAGCCGATCGCTGGTGTAAACAGCAGGACCTCCACAACGTCTTCACGTACACAGACTGTGGTTGACTAAGCTTGCGCTCAAAAACGCTTTCCTGTTCTCAAACGCTCCTCATCTCCCCTGCTCTCCACCGGATGTCATCACCCGTGCTGCGGAATTGACATCAGATGTCCATAAACCCGCCGACGGGGAGGAGAAGCTAAGGAAGACATCCGCCAGCCACTCTCACCTCGCCAAAACGCCCTCTACTGTCCTCATCGACACTGCTAACTTGAATATCTTTCAAGTACTTTTGTAAGTACTTTTGTGGCCCTTGCTTGATGGATAAAATCTGTACTTTATGATCCTATACTATGGTTCCGTCTCTCTTCCTATGTTATTCTGTTCTGCGTGAATCTGATCGGTTTAATACCTTGAGAGTATCCGCATGGAAGGTTTCTACTATCAAGTTCCCCCTCTGTGTTAAAACCCTACACCTACCTCATCCTGACAGAGTCAGACCACTGCCTGCTTACATCTTACCTGCGTAAGTAGGATTGCATTAGAGCATATTCACCCAGTCCCTTTTGCCTAATATACTGCAACCATTATTGTGTATATTTTTTTATTTTTTGGGTTGTTCCTGAGAATTACCGCTCCCTCCCCCCCCCCCCCCCTGGATCCAACACTTTATGTAAGAATCTGTACATATCCTTGGAAGGTGGAGAATGTGTTTTCTTTCTGGGATACACCCACTCTTAAGTATTGCATTCAGTTATTGCACTTAATTACTCGGTGTCTATTATCGCCGGTACAAGTCCTTTGGGTTTGCACTGAGTATTATCAGAACCCAATTTTCCACTTGAGGGCTACTTTTTCATTGTGGTTCGAAAACACACATTCAAGTGAGGCCACATTTGCAGTATCTGTGATGTAACTTTACCCCTCTCTGAGTAAAAATAGGCCTGTCCCTTGAAAGGGTTCTCAATTATTGATTTGATATCTTGTGTCTGGTTTTGCAGCCTCCCCCAGTTTCACCATATTTATGAGCTGCATACAAGGAAGTGGGAGTGCATACAAATTGACTTTGTATTTAACGTTTTATAGGATATTATACTCAAACAGCAATATTATATAGAGCATAATATGTTTTAAAATATCCAGGGGCAACGGAGCACAGGTAAATAAATTTTGTATTCAACTTTATATTCACTTTTGCACTCTAGTTCATGCATTATAATATACATATTATATATATATGCTAATATGGAACTAAGTGTCAAAATTGAATACCAAAACTTAATTTGCATGTGACTGTTGCCCCTTGTTGTATATTTATAAATTATGCTCTATATAATTTGCTTTTGAGTAATCTATATTTTACAAGTACATGTAGGTTATTTAATATAGAGAAATGAATTGAATGTTTGCTATATTTGCGCAGTTAGGGTCTATTTAATAAGCAGTGCACTCCATTAAACAACTACAGCACTGAATTACTTAAATGTCAGGTCAATATAGTGCTGATACGTATATTGTCTGTGTCTAATTTGGTTGGATTCTCCTTTTCTAGATACTTAGTGAAAATGTGAGGGTTGTTGTAGATACAGAAGTCACAGCTTTTATTTGTATTTTCAGTCTAGATACCCCAAACTAACTTTTTTCTATTGACCAAACTTTTTTTAGCATGGAGTATTTTTAAAGAGGACTTCCCTTTTTTGTTTTATAACATATTTAAATTTTCTAAACCAAGCGCAGAAAACCTTTTTCACACACGTGGGCCAATAACTGGAAATAATTCTGGGGGGCCACATCCCTCCCCCGTCCTGTCAACAGGATGGCAGTAGAAGGCAGCAGCGTGGACGCTGGAATCTGTGGGAGTGGGCGGGGGCCGATCTCAGCTTTGCCGAGGCCCAGAACTTAGAGTTTCTACATGCCCCACTCCATGTTCGGGGCCCTTTCAACCTTCACTCAAACTTTCTTTTACAGCCCATCCCTCTCCTTTATCACACCTCTTCGGACCTCACACGTCCTTTTATCTCGCGCCTACCTATTCTCCTACCCCCTAAGTCTTTTCTCTCCCACCATTCATTGTCCCCCTCTCTCCTCTTATCTGTGGCTTCACTCCTCTTCACGCCGTCATCCTCTATGCGAGCCTAGGAGCACATCCATGGGAGGCGCACCCCTGGCACGGTGTGCTGCATCACATCCTCCATCAATTACATGCCACTTCACTCTGTGCACCACCTACCCCCCGCGCACGAATTTGCGACAACCAAACAGAGGAGTATCATTGACTATCCCTCTCACCTTAGTCCATCCTGGCTTCCTCAATGTCTCCTCATCTGATAATGTCATTCTGTCCCTACTCCTCTGATTGGTGTGCTTTCCCTTTAAATTCTTCCCTCCTGTTTTCCCTTTAAATTTACTGAGCATAAACTAGGTTAATGTGCCTGTGCTGACTGCTTGAAGTCTGTCTATTCAGTGCTAGGTCGAACCTGTGCCTTGAACCCTGGCTGTATCCGGACCAGGTCCTTCTCTAATCCTGAACTTTCGGCTTGTCTTTGGATTCCTGCTCTCCCTCTCCCTGACATGGCTTAGGATATCGCCATTTTTTCCCCCTTCTCTCTCCACCCCGGGCCACGGAAGGACCCACAACATACTCGAACTCTCCTACCTGACCCAGCTTTCACGACTCAGGGCCTCAATGCAGTAAGCGCCGGTAAGGCTTTTTTTGGGGTCAGCATTTTCCCCGCCAAATTTCATTTGCCAATCAGTAAGCGCCGATAAGTGGTCCCAAATCGGCCTTTTGTCTTCCCACAAAAAAATTTATCGGCTAGCGGCTTCGATAACCCCACTTAGCGGCACTTTCGCCCTTTCTTAAATCGCCTGTTCTAGTAGCCCGCTCAGCTTATCGTTGGCAGATCGGCACTCTAAATTGAGATTTCTACGGCAATTTGTCCCGCCACTAAATTTAGCAAGTTGGAGGGGAGAAGGATCCGGCAAGTAGCCCGGGACTCACTTAGAAAAATAGCTCATCTCTACATCAATGGAGTCAATGAGCGGTACTTATAACTTTATAGAGTGTTTACGTTTTATTGCTCCTAATAAAAATGTGCTTGGCATTACACATGTCACTCATCCGTTTCAAACCGCTTACGTTTATTATTGGCAGAACAATTGTACTTGTCTATGTTATGATGTTTGCGTGTCACATAGTCTTATGTTATGATGTGTCAAGGGAACTCCTATAATAAACTCTTAAAGAAGAGGGTCCACATAATATCGAACAATGTTACTTAAGTGTGCTTCAATTTAATTATATGGATGTAACATATTTCACACATCTAACAGATGACCAGCCTATAGTAATGTTGGTTATACATTAAGAAGCTTTGAATGTGTCACGGCATGATCCAACTGTAATTAGCTGTTTTTTTTTCATGTTTACATTAGTTGTGACCCTCCCTCTTTTTATTGACGGTCTCAACTGGACCCTCATAACATTGCATGTTACCTTGTACACGATGCTTATAATCAGTTCATGCTAAGTTAATACACAATATCTATAATAATTACTCATTTTTAGCTATTGAACTAATCAATAGTAAGTATCCTGAATGGAATTAACTTATGTCTACACTTATAATTTATTCATGTGACAATGTGACAATAATGCTAAATAGACATGTGTGCGAACGTATTTTTCAACATCAATGTCATGGTTGTATCCTAATGAGATGACTGAGTGTTGCGTTCATAAGTGGTACATTCATTACACATTCCATAAATACTTGCAAATAAATTGTTGTACAAAGGGCTTAACGTAACATCATAGTCCAATATCATGATTGCCTGGTGAACACCCATAAATAATTCCGTGTTAAATTCGTACTGTAATACCCGTTTGGAGTTTCACACACAACTTGGATATGTTTATTTAATACCTTGCACTTCATCAACCACGTGACATCATCAATAGGTATTTAAAGGAGGGCAATTACCTGCGCATTGACAGCTACAGACCTGAAAGATTATACGATTTGTTCATGATACGGAGGAAAGATTTCTATTGGAGGAGAAGGCCTAGCTAGGGACAGGATGTCACAGGGCAAGGCGGGACAGGACAGGGATCGGAGTGGGAGCGAGAGGAGGTCAAGTAGATGAGAGGAGGGAAGTTGTTGCCTCGTACCACGTTTGTAACAGGGAGAGAACCATGTTTAGATGGGCATGATGAGTAGGAGATCATAAGTCCGGTAATCGTTTTTTGAGTTCAGCAGCAATCTTATCCTTTAAGAATACGAGTAAGATTAGATTTTGTGACAGCCAGAGGTCGTCCGTCCTGGGCTTGGTTAAAATGCTGTGCTTCATTACATTCTTGCTTCCTGTCATTCCCAGACAACTGTGGGCATATTGGGGTGGGGTCCTCGCACTATATTTCTCGCAGCCTTTACCCAGTTTCTATGTGGCACTCAATAGACGCCTAGGAATATAATTCTTTTCCTACAGAGCACACCAGAGTGGCGGAAGTGAGGAATGGCTTTTTACCATAGCCGGGATACCATGTGTGCCTGGTGCAATGATGCATCCATATTGCCTTGATCCCGCTGTCCGAGTAGCATGCTTGACCGCATCGTAAGCACTACCATTCCCTGAATGTTAAGGTGTTTGGCGATGCCACAATGAAGAATTTGCATGTGGTCGCCAATTCCCCGGTTCCATCCACGATTCCTCATCCTGAGAAACTCATCAGTGTTCTATGCTTTTTGAACAAGGCTATGTTGACCTGGTTGGCTGGTGGGTGAGTACATATTATGTTTCACAAACACTCCTTGTTTTTCTATGAAATGTTGTACTGCACCGCCACACTGTTTCGGCAAATACCCAGTATGTACCTGCAGATACCTGGAATGGCGGCCGCCCTCCCCTCTGACAAGCCCGTTGCATTTGCCTTGGCCCTTCCAGCCTGGGTTCATGCCTGGCTGACGGCGGCTGATCTGTTAAATGATATGTTAGGATTTTACTAGGCTGCAATGCTTCCGCTGTCTACCAGATGCATAAATTCATGAATTGTAAGCAGTTATATATATATAATATACGAGGCAGTATTGCAAGCCAGCGGGAATAAAATGCTTCCATCCCTGCCTGGAAATACCTCAATGCACTCGGGCAGAACACCGTCACAAACCTCAATACACCCGGGTATACCCGATTCGTGTGGACTCAGCCACGAGCTCGAATAAGTTGGATGTCGGCCATTGTATGTAATAATGTTTACACAAATTGTTTCTATTTGTGCATGATGTTATAGGTGAACCTCAGGAACGGAATTAAGGCCGTGCTGTTGACCCCGGTGCAACCCTCAATCTGAATCAGAGGAGAGGTATAATGTTGCACATATTCTACAAGATCTGTCATCGAGAGGACATTTGGGCCTACTTAAAACACGATTACCGGTGTGTTATATCGAACTGTGTGGGGCACTTCATCTAAGCCCTGCTAAAGTCACACACACACACACACACACACACACACACACACACACACTGTCAAATACACAAAGATTGCAGCATTAGAGCCTCTCCTCCCCCGTAGCCCCGTAGCTCACATGCAAAATTTGAAGAAACAGCCTCTCCTCAACCCCCCCCCCCTTCCTGTTGCTCACAAGCAAAGATCTCCCTCTCCCATCTCATATGCTACCTCAGGCAACTTGAAGTGGCGAGGTCTACACGGGAGAAGGGGGGTGGAGAGCAGAGGGAAGGGAGCCAAGGGCAGTAGTGAGTGCGGGCGGCCAGGCGGAACCCCTGGGACTACTCCACGTAGCCCCAGGGTTCCGCGGAGTCTCGGTTGAGAAACACTGATATAGAGGAACAGCTGACTGTGGGTCAGCAGAAGATCTGTAATGGAGTGCTCACCACAAACAGGGCCGTGAGGCCGAGGTGGCGATTTGATATACACCAACCCACAGCCGCGTGGGCATCTGGAATGTAGATTGGTCGAGGTAGCCGGGTTGAGGTAGGAGAGGTCTGGGTGGTCAGTAATACTTGCCGAGGTCAGTGTTGGAGAGTAGTGGATCGTAGGAGGTACTTAGCCATTGTCTGGATTGGAGAGAGGCTGATCATCGTGGTACTTAGCCGAGGTCAGTATTGGAGAGGAGCGGATCATTGAGGAGCTAGCCGGAGTCGGATGGAGAGGTGCGGATGGTCGTAGGTAGCCGAGGTCAGGTGAACAGAAGAGCAAAATCTGGAGGAAAAGCTAAGGTCAGGAGCAAGGATCTCTAAGCATGACAAGACTGTGGAGGCAAGACAGCAGTGAACACTTCGGTAGTAGGAAGGTTTATGCTCAGCTGATGAACCAGAGGAACGGCTGAGCATATAAGGCATACTGGGACCAATGAGGACAAGGCGAGAGGGGGCACATCAGGAGCGCCTGCACAGATTGGTTACGAGGTACAGGGGACAGATGTGGGAGGGCTTACAGGTGGAGGCCCGTGATGCGGTACCTGCATGCGCAGAGCGCTTGTCCCGCACGTACGTGATGTGTTGATGATGCCCTCGCGCGGGCGCAACACGAAGGCGGGGCCAGAGGAGTCCGTATTAATACTCGCGCGTGACACGTGCGTGCCTGTAGACTGGCGGCTGGTAGAAGACCCAGGTGACGTGCCGCAGGAGGCAGGGGAAGCGGAGTACCCGATAGCGGGCTGAGGTAAGAGAGAAGCATGCTGAGGGTAGTGGGACTCACTAAACAAAGTACATTTAATGGTGCACAACAGGGCTATTAAATGATGAAATAATAAGAAAACTACACATGCCGAGTGACAATGTGTGAATATATAAAATAATAAAATCACAAGAGGTGTGGCTGACTCAGTTGATGTCTGCTGGAAGTGACTTAGAAATCACTTTTCCTGAAGAGCTAGGTGAAAACAAATCGACCAAAATGTGGTGCGGTAGATATGTAAGTAACACCCGTTCCCTCAATGCTGGTTATAAATAGTAAACCAGTATGCTGTACTTTTATCCGCTGTATTAGTGCGCATCCAATTCGCCACTTCTATAATTTTATAGTGGCTAAACAGTTTGTGTGTGGCTGTGTAAATAAACCGCAATTACTCCAGGAAAGCTTATAAACCATGAAACCCCAAATAAGCACTATAAATGGTCACAGTGCATTGCCATATCATCATAATAGAGCGTATGTAAACAGTAGAATTGGTAACCGATCAAGCTGTGTGAATCACAGCGCAACCCTAACTTCAACTAACCTCTGGTTTCTCTCCGCTTTTTCTTTTTCTTCTTAATGGAGCTGCAATTTTGGAAATCTATCTCAGTGGAGATAATCTGTTTGAATGAAGTCACAGATTCTTTGGCAGTTCTTTTTGCCTTTGACCAGGCCTTGTCCGTGGACTCCTTTTCCTCTAAAAAGGAGAATCAGAAAGGTATCTGTGTCTCCTTTCTTGGGGTATGAATGGTTCCAAGGGTTCTTGTGGTCTATATCGATGCCCATAATCTCTGGGGGCCCTGGGTACATAGTCTCTCCATTTCTCATATTTCTGTTTTTGATGACATTTTTTCTGGTTCCCTCTATAATTAAAACCAGAGACAGAACATAAAACACAGACAGAGCTCAGTGCACATCCAGTGAAACTCATACACGGTACAGTGCCTAAATATATATGTATAGATATCTATTAAATAAAATGGTCTTTTAGTTTAACATTTTGGCCAAATTGTTGTAAGCCCCTGAGCCACTACACGGCAGACCACATCTCAAGGGTCCCTAACACTAATATAAATTCTTAATAACCTGTGCATTACCAGGAAGAAGCATTTATAAATAAATCTGTTAAAATTAGTTGCATAGTTCTAAGTCTGACTGAAGCTTTTATTAACCTGTACATTTCCAGGAAAAGCACTCGGTATTAGATTTGTCACAATCAAACTTCAAGCAAGCAAGTTCACCTGAGAGTGGGAGATGCTATGGAGTGAGCTTTAAACCATTTAAATGTGGGAGGGTGAGCTTAAATTAGGTAGGAGGTTGCCACCCTCCAATCAGCTAAGACTAACTGAAAAAGAATTATGTTCAGTCTCTGGTTTTAAATATATATTACCATGCTCAGTAGCACTCCTCTGTGACACTTATATGCTTATATATATGTTGTGGTTATTTTGGGGGTTCAGAATGAGCTAGTAGGTGTCCTGTATGTTTCACAATTCTTGTTCAGTTAGTCTTAGCTGATAGGTAGGAGGTTGCCACCCTCCAAATTTAAGTTCACCCCTCCCACATTTAAATGGTTAAATGCTCACTCCATAGCATCTCCCACTCTCAGGGGCACTTGCTTGCAGTTTGATTGTGACAAATCTAATACCAGAGTGCTTTTCCTGGTAATGTACAGGTTAATTAAAGCTTCAGTCAGACTTAGAACTATGCAACTATTTTAACAGATTTTAAAATCATCTTCCTGGTAATGCACAGGTTATTAAGAATTTATATTAGTATTAGGGACCCTTGAGATGTGGTCTGCCGTGTAGTGGCTCAGGGGCTTACAACAATTTGGCCAAAATGTTAAACAAAAAGACCATTTTATTTAATTGATATCTATACATATATATTTAGGCACTGTACCGTGTATGAGTTTCACTGGATGAGCACTGAGCTCTGTCTGTGTTTTATGTTCTGTCTCTGGTTTTAAATATATATTGCCATGCTCAGTAGCACTCCTCTGTGACACTTATATGCTTATATATACGTTGTGGTTATTTTGGGGGTTCAATATGAGCTTGTAGGTGTCCTGTATGTTCCCTCTATAATTATTAGTATTCCAGTATAGAGCTGGATAATGGTTATAATGTTGAGGATTGCAGGAGAAACATTTAGCCCAATTTTCATTCCCTGTTCTTTTATGCAATTCCCTTTCTGCATAACGATTATAATTAAAATTCTGATGTTGAAAGTGTTGGTGTTTACATTTTTGTTGCCTCATAGTGGATAGTGAACTTTAGGCATGGGAATCTTTAAATCATAAAGCCTATCTCTGCGCTCAACATTATTTGGGCTATGGTATGATTCTAAACGTGCAGAACCAACCTCATTTATTGTCAGTGATGGCTTACGATCCGATTCCTTCTATTCCAATTTTGCATTCGGCCAATTCCTAACCTGGTCTTTAATGTTGTCCTCCTTGTCTCTTTTAAATTTCTTTTGTTTAGTACTGATCACTGAATCTTCTAATTTATCAATTTGTGCTTGCGTTTCTTTGTCTTTAACTTTAAATTCAGGTAGATGCTCATACGGTTCTAGTAAATCTTTTAATTAATTTTCCTGAACATTAACACTAAAGCAGTAGAGAATAAATAAGATAGTAGATTACCCCCTTGGAGCGGCAGTTCAAGATTTGTACAGTGGTGTATCTTAAACTGTTGTATTCGCTTGCTGTCAGAAAAAATAGAAGTCTGCCATACAAATTTGCAGGCAGAACAGCCACTACATTTGAAAAAATCCTTCTTGTCGAATGAAGACAAAAAGGTAGGATTCGTATGTGCAATGTAGTGGCTGTGGACCAGCTTATCTCTAAGGTTAGGGGACCGCCTACTAGTCAAGTCTTCTCTCGGCCCTAAAATTTCTTTTAAATCAGGGTCCATCACGAGGATCGGCCAGTGTTGCTGCAAAATACTTCTCAAATTATTCCATTTTTGGTTAAATGTCCCAATAAACCTTATTTTATTTGGAGAATTTTTATCCTTAATCTTAAATTTTAGTAAGGAGGCCCTACTCATGTTTTTGCTACGTTCATAGCCTTGTTTTATTACAGATTTGCTGTACCCTCTTGATTTAAACCATCTCTGCTGCACTTACAGTAACTCAAAGGTTCCAGGATTAGAGCAATTTCGCTTTAAGCGAATAAATTCGCCAACAGGAACTCCCAACATTTGGTGTCTGGATGGGAGCTAGAAGCATGTAGGATTGCATTAGTGGCAGTTTCCTTCCTAAAAATATCAGTATTCAGCTGTCCATTGACGTCAATACTGATCCACAGATCTAGAAAATCAATAGTACTAGAACTATGTTTTGATGTTAATTTTATATTCAGGTTGTTGTGGTTGAGATGCAGGGTGTCTTCTCCTATTTGGATGTCACCCACCCCTCTGCTAGCCGCCATGATTCGCTCCTTTGCGGTGTAGTTATGCATTTTGACTATGATGTCTCTGCGGCGGTTGGGGTCTGGGGATTTGGGACCCAGGGCACGATGGGCACGGTCCATCAGTAGCTCATGTACCTGCAGATCCGGGACCAGCTTCAGGAAAATCTTGTTCAGGTAAGCTTGTATGGCGTCCGGCAGGATTGTTTCTGGCACATTCCTGGTGCGGATGTTTTGTCTCCTCTGTCTATTTTCCTGGTCATCGAGGGCATCCCTTAGCTCGTTCATGAGGTTACCAAGCCTGTTCACCTCGTCCTCTGTTGTCGATTGAGTGTGGCAGGCCTCCTCTACCTTTGCTTCTAGTGTGTCAGCGCGTGCGGTGAGGTTATCTACGTCGGATCTGAGGCCTTCTATGGCTGAAGCCAAATCTTCCTGAAACCCCCTTCTGATTTTATTAAATAGGGCCTCAAAAAAATTATGTGCACTCCGTGTTCAGCCAGCTCAAATTGGATCTGCTCCGCACATGTCCCGGCGTGGTCGGGGTCCGCGATGCCATCTTGGATCTCGGCGGCTGGCTCCATCTGGCGTTCCATGGGTGCAAAGAACTTAGTGACCGTGTTTTGGGTCCGTTTGTTCTTTGGCAGCATTGCGGCTGCTTTGGGGAAGGTGTGGGGACTGGTGCAGCTGAGTAGTTATTTATTTATTTAGCTCAGTGCAATGTTACTGGGAGGATGGAGGGTTGTGGCACCCTGAGGCTCAGGCAGCAGGGCCAAATTCTTGGCAATTGGGACAGCCAGCCTTATACCCTTTTAAGGGGAGATGTTGCCTCAGTGGGGTGCTCCTTTAAGATGGCCGCTTCCTCCCCTGCAGCCACGTGGTGGGACCCGCAGTTCCTTCAGTCAGAGGGTACTCTCCCAGTGCTCTCCCCTGCCGGGATCGCCTGTTGGGGAATGCAACTTGATTTATTGATTGATTCTGTCTCGGGGGGTGGGGGGGCAAGCGGGGACTGCAGCGGAGTGATGCTGCTCAGGCTTCCCCACGGGGCCGCGGGAGGCTGCCGCGGGCGCGCTTCAGACACAGCTCGCGGGGGGGGGGGGCTTCAGATCGGACTCCGCGGGACACCCGGAGCTTAGCCCCACCGCCTCTCCTACCTCCCGCCCTGTTCCTCCAGACGGCTCCTCCGATTTTGTGTGTATGGCAGGGGGAGACTTCCACCGGGGGTCGGGACTCACAGGAGGCCTCCCAGAGCACCGGCAACCCCTCTCCGAAACGCAGGAAGAGGCCACTTTTATGCCCAGCTAGTCTTTGGGGTTCAGGGCTGTAAGGTTTTCGGGGGGATTTGTTTATTTAGATGCTTAATCTTAAGTTATTCGTTGGAGGGGCCCTTGAGCAAGTCTCTCAGGCAGCCATTCCTCGTGACGTCACAGGAAGTCTCCACTGCTTTTCCTTTTAAAGAAAGCACTCGCTAACAAACGCCCTTATCGTTAATGACCCTGCTCCTGTTCGCCTGGAGGTCTCAACTGAAGGGGGGGATACTGTAAGGGTTCCGGTCCTGGCTTTGGCTGGAACTCACCCTTACAAGGATATTGAGATTCCAGGCAAAGCTTTCCCTGTATTTGGCAATTGGAATCACCTGTTCTGGACTCACACTGCAGTCTGCTTCATGCTGCTTGCTAGGTAGCTCTGTCCCTATTGGCTGCCCATGCTACTTAAGGTCAGCCTCTTCCCCCAGGAAGGGGCTGAGCATAATCCTTTCTGGTTACGTCTGTGTTTGCCACGAGGACCCCTGTTTAGCCTTTCTTGCCTTGTTCTCTTTGTGGAAGCACTGGATTCCCAGCATCATCGATTCCTGTGTCCTGAAGCCTACTCCGTCCAAAGGCCGTTCCTGTCTGCATACCCTGCTTCCTGAGGCCTCTGTTACTCAGAGTTCCTATCCTGCTTTGGAACTGTACTCTGTGCTGAAGCGCTGGATCCCCAGCATCATCGCTTCCTGTATCCTCTAGCCTCCTTTGTCCAGAGGCCGTTCCTGTGCCGAAGCCCCTGTGCTGAAGCTTCCTGCTTCTAAGTCTTCACTCTGTTTACGCTGCAGCATCTTCGCTTAAGCGTCCTCGCTGGAGTCCTTCCTGTTCCTGTGGACCTCCTGCGCTGGAGCACCTGCTGGACCCCCTGCGCTGCAGAAGTCCTGTCCCGAAGACCTTCCTGTTTTCTACGCTGAAGCTGTTACGCTGAAGCGCCTCACATCTGCCTTCCCGTTGACGACCCTCGCTTGTATCCTCGACCACCGCTCCTGTGCTGACTGCCTTGACCCCTGCCTGGATAACGTTTACGCTGCTTTCTCCAACCCTGACCCGGCTACGTCTGACCATGGAATCCGCACTTCGGAGCTGACACATTGCTTTGCATAACAAACAGAATGCAAAAGTAAAAGCAATTTATTTGGGGGTGGGAGGGAGGCTGTTTGAAGAGATTGGGAACAATTAGCCTATGGCAGGGGTCGGCAACCTGGGGCTCCCGAGCCGCATGCAGCTCTTTCCACACCTACACGCCGCTCTCCTCCGTTCGCAGGTTGCTGTTACCCAACTGCTGCCTCTCTCCCTCACTGCTGCTGGTGGCTGCAGGGGGGGCAGACCGGCTCTGGTTGGGCTTCTTGTTGACTCTGGGCATCTCTCCAGCTGCTGGCCTCCCTCCTGCACTGTCCCACACCGGTCCTCTCTGATGCTGGTGAGCAACAAAAGTGTGCGATGCAACCTCTGACGCACGCGAACGTCACAGATGCCCGGAGTGGGACAGTGTAGGAGGTGGGCCAGCAGCTGGGGAGATTCCCAGAGGCAACAAGAAGCCCAACCAGCGCCAGCCGGGCTCCCCAACAGCCACAGGCAGAATAGTGAGGGGGAGAGGCAGGCCCAATGTAAATATATATATATATATATTGTGACAGAAACCAGGGGATGGTAATGAATTCCATATATAGGGCTCCCAGGATACTGAACAGCTTCTATCCTGTTTAGGCTGGAAAGTGCAGCCTTAGAATACATGCACTCCATCCCACAGTTTGGCAAGTGCTGGAACTGAGGGGTGAGGGATCCAGACCAGAGTTTGTCTGCTGCCTGATTTCTGTCACCTGTCCTGCTAAATAGAAATCAGGTATTTAAGGCTGATTTCCTGGTTCCTCTCCCCTCTCACCAAGATACTGGAGGCAGGAAGGCTGCTGGAAGCAGAGAGGGGAAAAGCCTCTCCCCAAACAGGTTAAATCATTCTGTTCTTTTCTCAAATTGCAAAGTTCCTTATTTTTGTTTGTTGGAAGCGGGCAAGCCGCCCCAACCCCAATCAGGGTGAACCTCAGTTAAGTTATTGCTCAGATGAGCAGGGTTTTGTTTTGCTTGTGTTTTTCTTTTGTATTCAGTGTGGCAGTCTCAGTGCCTGGGACTGAATAAACCAAGCAGTAGCCTGTTTAAAGGAACAGCACGTTACACCTCGTCATTTAACCTACCCTAAAAGACCATGTTCTAGCAGTCCCGGACAGACGGCGGAGCCCCGGAGTAAGCCGTTTGTCACAATATATATATATGCTATTCTGATTTCCTAACCTGTTTTAGCCATAGATTCCTTTGTTAATCAGTATTGCTGACCTGACGAAGAGAGCAGAACTCTCGAAAGCTTGTCCTATGACTACTGAAGTACTCGTGTGTGTATATATATATATATATATATATACTGTAGGGTTTACCATCACATTTTAAGTTATGGTGGGTGAAAAAGGCAACAATTAACCTCCACTGTATTCAAATGTGATGGTAAACCCTACAGTCTTGAAACTGCAAAGCGAGCAGTACAACCAACTTTACACTGATACCCATTAAGGTTGAAACATGACTGTGAATGGTTTCTCTGGCTTTGCATCTGATTCCCATGCTGTGCTTTAAAACTGTGTTAACAGCGAGCATTAGCTTATATGGGCTCCATGTAAGGCCGCGCTTATAGTAAGCGCGACAACGACGGCGACGGCGCGAAAACTGGTAGCCATCAAAATTTGAGTTTTCAAGGGCTGTCGCCTCATATGACGGCCCTTGAACCAATTAAATGCCCGGAAACCCGTGACACCGCCGCCCGGCGAAATATAACTGTGATGTCCCCCGTCGTGTCGCCGTCGCCATCGACGGCACTATATGCGCGGCCTTACAATGGTTTTTCAAACAAAAGGTGACACGTGTGCTCATTTGCATGTCATTTCCCAGAATCTCTTGCTGCAGGGGAAGCACTGTATGCTGGGAATAATGGTTAAAGGCAGGGTTGCAGACCTGCCTAAGACATGTGAATGTGCTCACAAGTGATATAGATAACATATATATATATATATGTTATATATATATATATATATACAGGCATACCCCGCATTAACGTACGCAATGGGACCGGAGCATGTATGTAAAGCGAAAATGTACTTAAAGTGAAGCACTACCTTTTTCCCACTTATCGATGCATGTACTGTACTGCACTGCAATCGTTATATACGTGCATAACTGATGTAAATAACGCATTTGTAACAGGCTCTATAGTCTCCCTGCTTGCGCACAGCTTCGGTACAGGTAGGGAGCCGGTATTGCTGTTCAGGACGTGATGACAGGCGCATGCGTGAGCTGCCGTTTGCCTATTGGGCGATATGTACTTACTCGTGAGTGTACTTAAAGTGAGTGTACTTAAAGCGGGGTATGCCTGTATGTGTGTATATATATATATATATATGTATATATATGAAAAAATCATCTCAGTTGGCACACTGTAAACATAGATAAAATGCTGATGCTTGCCCCATATGCACATGTAAAAATAGAATTTACCAGATTGGAGTCCGGAAAAAACGAGACAGCACACAGTCTTAGTGATTCCAATGCAGATGTAATCAAAGTAACATGGCACCACCTCCAACGTTTCGGTACACTCAACGTGACCTTCCTCAGGGACGTGCAATAAGTGAATGCTAATCCACCACCTTATATACCCAAACAAATCAAAATTAAATCAAACTCACCCGTGTAGGCGCAACATTGCCCGCGAAACCGCGCCGCTGTGGCACGCATACATCCGCTGGAACGCATCGCCATCTTGGATTAACACAAACCTCCCTTTAAACTACGGTGGCCTCAATGGTCTGACCAGGCATAATCGCACATGCGCGGACTCATCCTATCTCTCTGTGTCGTGACCCGCAACACGCTGCTGAAACGCATCACCATATTGCTTCTCAGCCTAATGCATGTTTAGCCCAACTACGGTGGCCCACATAGTGCATAGTTTATCTCTAATGGCGGTTCGCGCATGCGCGAACATGCCCAAGCAGCTCAATGTGCAGAATGTATACATACAGCGCAAGCATAGTGTTACTCAAGAGCTAACCCTATTATATGCATAACAGCACCCATGTGAGGATGTGCCCTTACAGATCTGATTGAGGATCTATAATTACAAATGCCAAAACTTCATAAAGCAAGGCACCTAGCCGATAGAGCCATGTGGGGGGGCTATAAAATGTGATCGCATTAAAGCAGATTTGCATGTGTTGAAATATATGCTTGATCTTATTTACAGAGGGACCCGCTCCAGCATAAGGACGCAAAAACGCTCACAGCAACCATACAAAAACCAATATGTTAAACAACAAACATGTGATATGATGTGTGCATCACTGCACAATATATTGTTATCCATGTCCCACTATAATAAATACTATTACTACAATGACTAAAATTAGTCTAAAATCGAAAACCAGATAACATGTTTGGTCACACATATTTCTTCCTAAATAGAGTGACCAATGGGCTTTTAATATATATGCCCAATGAGACAACATCTAGTTTATACACGTGTCTATCCGGAATCACCATTCATACTGTGATCCTTTGACTATGTCCTAGAGCCAGCTTATAACAGGCCTTATTTACACGACATATCACGTATTTAGAAGTCTCATATATACCATGTAGTATCTATGATCTCGAAGCAGGACATGGAGCCAACATGATGCACATACCAACACCCTAAAGTGAACAAGTGAAAATAACAATACATGGGCACATATGGAAATAACACATAAGGACATAATGCAGAAATATTATGAAATGAACATTGACACAAAAAGACACATAATTACAGGACAAGAAATGATTCCTCAGCAAAACGAAGTGTCATAGTCCTGACTTCTTTTATAGGAAACATCCCAATGAAAAATCTTCGTTTAGGCCAAAAGGGGCCACAGTTTTTAATTCAAAGATGTGCCTCGCTTCACTTTGCAATAGCAATCTATTTCTATCACCCCCTCGTGTGAGCACTTTGACCTGTGAAATAGGCATGCATCTGAATGTTGCCAATGAATGTTTAAAATCCCTAAAATGTTTGGCAACAGGGAGGCATTTAAACTCTAAATCCTTGGCGTCTGCAGATAATGCTTTGCGAATTGTTGAACGATGGATAGCTATACGTTCTTTAAGCATACGCACTGTCTTCCCAATGTAAAGTAACCCACATGGACATTTAATCAAATATATAACAAATTTTGATTCACAATTCAGATGTTGATGAATCTTGATTTTAGTCCCATTATGTGGATGACAGTAGAAAGATCCCACCTGCATATATTGGCAATTCGTGCAACCCTTGCACCTGTAGGCCCCAGGTTTTTGGGTTAACCAAGTTTTGTCCTTGCTATATTTGTCAGCAGGATCTGCTTGCGTGATCATGTCCCCAACTGACGGACCACGACGAAAACAAAACAAGGGGGGTTCACGGAAGAATTTTCCTATTTTATCATCATTGGCTAGTACATGCCAATTATCTCTAATGCCACGTTGTATGCATGGGGACGCAGTGCTAAATGTGCTTATGACATTAAATCTTGAACTTTTTGATTGATCGCCCAGTTCGATGTTAGTACGATCTGAGTTCTCCCCTCTAATCACACGATCTAGTGCATCTTTGACGTCGACCGGACTATAGCCTCGCTCTAGGAACCTGCTAGCCATGTTGATAAGTGCAGGTTCCAACTCATTGTGATCACTGGTGATTCGTTTCACCCGTAGAAGTTGTGAGTACGGAAGCCCCTTTTTCAACGGGGCCGGATGGTGGCTTGTGGCATAAAGCAATGTATTTTTGTCAGTGTCTTTCTGGTACAGCCTTGTGGCCAATTTGTCGCCAGCTTTGTATACCATCGTGTCCAAGAATGGAATTTCTAGATCACTGTAACACAGCGTAAAACGTATCTTTGATGGAATATCGTTAAGACGGTTAACAAAGTCCTGTAATTCCACAGAAGAGCCACTCCAAATAATAAAAATATCATCAATGTAGCGTAAAAACTTTCTGATGTAGTGTGCATTGGGCGCATCGCATAAGATGTGGGTTTGCTCATACATGTCCATGTAAAGGTTCGCATACGATGGAGCCATGTTTGAGCCCATGGCTGTCCCACTGAGCTGGAGATAGTATGCATTTTCAAACCTAAAGAAATTTTTGTTTAGGATGACTTCTATCAGGAGTAGTAAAAATTCAGACGGTGGTCCAGTCTGTAAAGTACTCGTTATCAACTTTCTCCTGATAGCCTCCAACCCCTCTTCATGCGGAATATT
>WSYH01007112.1:0-34544 GCA_036426205.1 Ascaphus truei | reverse complement strand
TTAGCGTAATAGTAAATCATAATCTTCATCTAGATCAATAATACGGAGAAAGGAAAGGCTCTCAAGATAAAATATCAGAGGCAGTAGTCAGGTCATGGGTAGAATAATCAAATAGTAGTCAGTGAAAATATAGCATGTGTCATTCGTACTTAATACTAAGTCGTAGTAAAGATATCTACTATATATTGTATATTAAACAAAATTAACTAGCGCCCCTCCTGTGTAAAATCTAATATCATGGTTTCATTTTCCCACTAACATAGACATTTGCCACTCACATCCTTTTCAGTGTATTAATATCGTTATATGGGACACAGCCATGCCCCAAACATTCTCGACTGTCACTCACTGTTCCTCCATTCCATGTAGCTTTTGTAACCGCAAGGCTTTGCTGCTGCTGGTGTCCCCGGCTCAGCATCTCTCCCCTACAACACGGATGGCAACTTGCGGTTCATAGTCGGCACGGCTCGTGCAACGGTTTTTCTTCTCAGATGAATGATATGGGAACTTCTGTACTGGCACTGTGTTCAGGCACTGGGCTGCTCCACCATCGAGCTCCTATAAACCACGTGACTCCTACGCGTTTCTTCCGTCTCAGCGGATCATCAGATGGACTATCTTTGTAAAGCTTGCATTTAGAGTTCCATTCAGTCCAATAGAGAAATCCAAACAAATGGGTTTTAAAATAAATTAAATTCAGGTCCATTCTGTGCTGGGTGTTAACAAGGTAACACATCACTTAAGAGAGACAGTATTTATAGTTCACTACAACACAATGGCCTATAAAAGGAGATATAAAACATGTATCTAACATAACATATTAAAACCATAAAATATATAATATTTCTGTTGTTCTAAAAAACAACAGACACTATATGGTGATATTGTTAATCTCATATAATAACATAAGAATGTCATATGAATCAATCTATATGTTTATAATACGATGTTATCTCTAACATCCATAAATAATGAATCTTCCTAATAACCATATTAAAGACTGGTCATATCACATATTGTATAAATGTACAATAAATAACAAAATATTTTAAACATAAACCGAAATACAAGGAAGTTATTAACAAAATAAATATGATAATGTCTAAAGCTTGATTGAATTTATCCGCACAGAAACGTACGAACTAATTAATAAAAACGATGTGTGGGTTAAGGACGAATATATCATAAACAACTAATGCATTTACCAAAATACATCAATGTAGTCACAAAAACAAAAAACACCTTAGTGTATAAAGCATATAAATGAATATGATAAATTATGCCATAAAAAATTGCATCATAATGAATGGAATGGAATATTGATAACAGGAACAAGTTAATGTCTACATTTGTTATTGGGATCTATATGTACAACCAATATGAGATAGAACCGATGAAACGATATTTAGATAAGAGGTATTGACTTTATATAAGTAATATAATTAATTTAGATTACCTGATTTATACTATTGTATATTTCTTCTTATAAACTAGGTAGAGTCACAAAAGAACCATGTGAGATATACAGGGAAATAAAGGAACACATTTATTTTTTGGTCACAATTTACTATATCCCAAAAATTTGGAGTATATTGACCTAAATGCATAGTAATCCTTAAAGGAACAACGAATAAGGGAAGAAAAGCGAACAAGATCGAATGAAATATGGATATCTAATATCAGAGACCAGCAATCTATAGTGATACATAAAAAATGATTATGCCAAGTATGTGAATATATTTCGAACATCCAGGGAGCCTTAAGGGATAAAGAGACCATAACACAAATGTAGTGCAGATTATGGAATCAGAAATCCTGGGGGTTATGTTGTAATCTTGGCTCGAGTTGACCACTCCCAATATTAAAAGTATAGTAAGCCTTTGCATTTGGGCTGTCTACCTCATTGGAATAAAGCTGTCTGGATCTCCCTCAAGGGCAAGCACTCGCAAATATGTAGATTATGTAGGAGAGATAAGAGAACACTACCTAGACGCGATCAGTCTGATAAACATTTTTTATTTATAAAAGATATAAAAGTGCGCACTTACAATGTCATAATAAAATCAAGCATTTACACCTCATTAGTTAAAAAGGAGTGTCACCGCACGTGGGAAGGGATAATTCTAAACCCCATACAGAAGAGTTAAGAATGATCTTTATTATGTTTTTCAAGGTCATGTCTAGATAACTATTGTAGTCAGATCCTAATAATTATTATGCCTGTGCTCAGAAAGCGTGTGCTTCAAAGCACGCTGTCCTGCCCACATATTGATAACCACACCGGCATATAATAAAAAAACAAATGTGGATAAAACAGTTTGATCTGACCTTTTACTGCATGGATAGGATTTATTTATGAAGTGTGAAGAAATTTGATCCACTTTTGTATATTCCTACTGTAGACATCTAGTACAGGTAAAACTTCCACAAGCGTGACTTACCATTTTGGGGTATAACATCGTGTGCATGATCGATGTTTTGCTTCAAACTACTAGTGAAGCCCAATAAATTTTTTTAAGGTTCCTTGCTTTTTTAAAAATTCTTGAATTCTTGGTGGTAAGTTTTGGACCAATAAAAGAATCTCTCAAAATTAATACTCCAATGTCTATTTAAATAGATGTTATAACTTGCGCTGGCTTGTATATGTGGTAACAAAAAGAGGAGGATTTAGCATATGTTCTTAGTCACCACACTTTCAAGTATTACCTCGCAATAATTATTTTTAGACTTCTTACACAGATCCACGCCATTAAAGCACCAACCTTCTAAAAGTCTCAATGAATGATGTGTATTCTCGTAACCTTTGGCTAATCAATTTTTTGACTAACAATTCCCCCTGGGCCATAAAATCCGAATCAGAGAACATTTCTCCTGTGAATTCTGAGAACCTGGCCCCTGTGGGTGTTGTCTAACCACTTTGCTGTAATGGTTACTCTTGTCATTTAAATAACTGTTTGCTGCAACAGACTTGAAATGAGTTTTTGGTCAATCATTTCTTCTAAGCCTCATTAATATCTAGTTTTAGATCTAGAAAGACTAGCTTCTCTGTAATGATGTAAACGTAAATTTTAAATCCTTGGCCATTTGTTGTTAACAGAATTAAATTTATTCAAAATTCTTCCATTGCCCATCCCGAAATCATAGTACTGTCGTCTATGTAACGGCCATGAACACCAGGCGCCCCCCAGATCGCATCGACTCCCATCCCCCCAAACATGGCGTTCCTCCCACAAACCCATGTAGAGTTCGTCAGTAGCTGGGGCAAACAATTTATCTTTTATTCTGATCGATTTTTGAGATTTTTGTATTATGATACATTATAGGTTATTTCCCCAATGTTGTTTGCACTATTTTTCCACTTTTTATTTTTATTTTTACTACGTATATATATTGAATATATCTCCATCATCCTGTTTCATACCACAATTTAATTACTGTTACGATTGTTTATAGTGCATCTTTGCAGGGTGGTGGGCAATCTTGCTAGGCCAGACCAGGGTTGCAGCAATTCGGTGTATTTTATCACAAAGGCGCTTTCTTATATATTTTTACTATATATATCAATATATAGGCATTTGTAAAAGAACCACACGCACTCCATCGGATCAACAAATACTGGGGTGAAACTCCTTGAAATACTGTAGGCAATCGATACCGCATCAAGATGAAATATCAGAGGCAGCACTCCAAATGGTAGGTCAAAATATTGTATGAATCAACAAGAATCATTCATATATTTTGACTACTCATTTGGAGTGCTGCCTCTGATATTTCATCTTGATGTGTATCGTATTGCCTAATGAAATATATATATAGTATCTATATATATAATATTATCTATAATATATAATATATATATATATATATATCTGAGCTTTCAGACCTGCCTAGACATTCAGATGACCATACAGCTATATTTGCATTATATATATATTAAATATCTATATATATATATATATATTATATAGACGACTATATATATTTATATCCCTATTAGATATACCTATATATATATATATATCCTAAGATCTATAGATAAAGATACAGCAGGAACTCAAATGCTCCAAAGAATAAGTGCTTGTTCAACAAAAAGAACCTGAACCAGGTGTCCCCCAAGGAGTACAAAAACAGCACTCAAGGTATATGCAAAAGTGTATTTGAAAAAAATCAGCCCATATAAATCCTTTTTTGCAAGATACCCTCGAGTGCTGTTTTTTTGTCTCCTTGTGGGAACACCTGGGGTTTCTTCTATCTTAGTAGTATATATGGGGGGTATGCGTATAGGGTGGGGTCCTTCTATATATATGCATGATTCAGGAGGAAGCACTGGTACCAATGAATGGGTGAAGGGTGGGATCAGGCCAGGTGGCTTAACCCCTTCATACCTTTGTGGTTATTAACGCTAAGGTGATTACGGGGTTAATTGATATCAGAAGTCTTTGCAATGTATTGGCTAGGTATTTTTGTTGTCAACAGACAGAGGGAGTTCTGGCGAAGGGTCCTTCATATTGATGAGGTTAGTATAACAGTAATTATTTTATTATGCTAGTTATGTGTTTAATAATGGACAAATATCTATTATCCATATCTGGATAATAGTTATATTTGCCCATTACTGGGGTACGTTAATGGTGTGTGGCGGGGCGAGGGGTGGGGTATTTATATTTACATTATAGGACAGGTTTTATTCTTGAAATATAGGGTTTTTTCCTTAGGTCTCTCGTCAGACCTTCACGGGTAGTAGGCTGGCGGTCCACGGGAAAACCCTGCGTGGAAGAACCGCGGTGGTCCCATCTGTGGGGGGCACCAGCAACCCGTAGGACACCCGAGGCCTCCCAGACACCTGTGGGTCTACCCAGGGACCCCAACACCTCGGCCTACCCGTTTAGACCCCATTGTGGTCCCAAGGTGACCGCGGAACCACCTGGCAGACCACGCGCCTGGTGTAGACCACCCATAAGGCCTCCAGACCCACCTTGAAACCTTTGCTGGTCCCTGTGAGGTTTACGGTCACCCATCAGGCCACCGGGGACTCCCGTGGGGCCTGGGTAAATAACCCTGTATGTAAAATCATACTTGGATGTATTTTAGTGGGGGTGGGCAACAGGGGGTGGGTTATGTCTTTAATCAAATACATATAATGATGTTGATATTGTGGGGCTGTGTATTGTTTTTGTGGCTCGCGGGGGTGGGGGAAGGGGTATTTGCCCCACGGCACCCTGCGGGTAGGCCGCCGCCTGTGTGGGTATACTGCTACCGTGATTCCGAAGAGCTGTTATCGGGCCTTACCATTGGCTTTTGTTATTCTTGTTTATGTTTTGCACGCCTCGAGGAGGCATGGACGAGCTGCTAGGTGACGGATGTCCTTCATCGTGCCAGCCGGACATGGTGAATGCATATGTATTTATTGTATTTTTGTGCTTTATGTATTTTTAAATGGCAATTCACTATTATACCTATGTGGATATTATTAATTTTCACATTACTATACTGTATGTGTGTGGGGGGGGGGGTCGGTGGGGTATTTTTATTGAATAGTAATTTATTTTTGTTTAATTTTTGTTTGGAGGGTTGGGGCACAGAATTGGTACTGCCGACTGCGGGAACACTCAAGGGCCACACCGGCCCTATAGTTATCATTGCTGTTGGCATTCCAAACAACTTAAAAATGTTACATGGGGGTATAGGGTTGTTGGGGACACAGGGGTGTAATGTTGTTTATTGCAATGTTTATTGGGGGCATTGGTCCAATCAACCACCTATTATGCCTTAACCCCTTCATTGCCTTAGCGGCTGCTGCATGGTATGAAGCAGCATTAATGTATTTACTAATAATAGTGGCGGGAGCAGAGGGGTCCCCCTGAGCTGACTGGGGCTTGGATTTTTCTGGCTCAGGGGCCCCCTGATTCCTGCTCCGTACACTATTATTAAAAATACATTATTCTGCTTCATTACCATAGCAGATAGCCGCAAAGTAAGAATTATTCTTTATTGATTGTTTGTTTTACTCATAGTGTAGATGTGCAGAGGGTCTCTGGAGCTAAACCGCATTGGTTTTTCGAGTACGGGGACACCCCTGCTTCCCGAGATACAGGCCCCTTTATGGGGTGCCGGTATCCCCTCTGTTTTGTTTACATCCGCGGTCACGTGATCGGGACAATTAGAATGCAGAGGTGATACGGCACCTCATAAAGGGGCCTGTACTCTCAGAATCAGGGTCTCCAGACCTTAAACCAATGCGGTTCACTTCCGGAGACCCCCTGCACATGTACACTATGAATAAAAATTGATTCAAATTTTTATTTGCCGATGTTTGCGCAGAGAGAGTAGGTGGACACTCTCTGCTGAGGACTGATCTCGGCAGGGTACGGCGTATCTACAGACTGTTCTCGCCACCAGCTACACTCGCGCGGTTTGCTATTCCACGTGATTCGCCAGGGATTCGCCCTTCCTGCATCACTGCGAGGCAACACGCAAAATCATGCCGATATTGAACCCCTCCGCCTAGAGGGCTTTTTCGGTGCTTCTGCATCGATGCCCATAATCGGAATGTCAGCCATTAGAACACAACACCCTAATGAGAACATTTGCAAAATTAACAAAATGGAAGGGAAAAGTTCATGGCAGATTCCATTTCTATCAAAAACAACCAGAGTGGAGCATAACACATAACTGGTAAGATCTTTTTGAACAACTATTGAGGAGGTCCAGGAGACATCGGAATTGGATAAAACAACACTCCAATAATTGGATGGTTCAACACCTTTTATGGAAAGGTGCTCCTCTGAGGCCTACATGGAAGCTCAAGACAGAGCTTCAAAGGCATCGCACCACAAAACCAGCTGTGCCTAACATTATGTGGTCTTGTGTCAATTGGATGCCATAGCGGAGGAGACTGTACAAAAGATGTTTAGAATGTTACCGCTTTCTATATAGATTTACATGTTTCATCAAAAAACAATAAAATATTAGATTATTCACATCAATAAGACTTTGATTTTGAGTGTGTATATTTGGAGAACAGTAACACACGTGAAATTCCTTTTCTGTATAACGTAATGCCATTGAAGGATGATTTACGGTGAAAGGGTACCCAGCCAATAATAAAGGTATTATGCACCGGCGTGGGGGTGCCCCTGATGCGCATTGGGGAATCGTAAATGCCAGCTCTGCCAACCCAAGGAATGGCTGAACCCTGTCATTTTCCATATACATTCTATGTTGTCTCCCACCAGGTGATAAGGTGTGAGACTATATTGATTATACATATAAAAAGTATTCTCGTGCTTATTTCCCCCTAAACCGCACAGTGAATTGTTTTTTTTAAAGCCCAAGCCCAGGCCAACCCTAGCATGGCAGGGCGGCGTTTTGCAACTCTTCGCTAGAAGCTCCTAGCTTACTTATGATTTGCTGTAAGTCTGTTGGATTAAAACAAAAATCATAATCTGCACAATTTGTTATAGAGTTAGATAAAAATTGATGAATGGAAGTCCCCCATTTTAATTGTACAACAAAAATGTTTAGACCATATGGGATTTTCATCTAAACACGCCGAGACAGAGGAAATGCTTCATTTGTAATCACTGTTGTTAGAATGTAGGCAGGAAATTCCTGCTACGAGGTAACAGCTGCTATCGTCCATGGACTTCTAAGACACCCGCTGGCGTGAGGTCCAGGATTTCGGACAACAGTCTATTTTGAAAGGCTCCCACTACCTAGAGTGTTAGTTGGGAGGGTATGCAAGTATAAAAACCCCTCTAGCATATGTCTGGCAATGGGCCAGATGTCCGCCACTCAACAAAATGATCGTCGCCAGGTAACGGGGGGACGGGTTCCCTGATATGCTGAAGCGGCAAAGGTGCGAGGTCTCGTCACATTCCCGTTAGCAAAACTAAGAAGACCTCTGCCAGTTTTGCCAATGTATGGGCAACTTGGGATAGGTTGGGAATTTTGTGTCCCACGGAGAGTATTGCATGCAGAGGTTAAGATATGATTTATGTTGTGAGAGATGTGGCCAATAGGGAAGTGGTCTCATATATGGTGGAACGCCCAGGAGTCCAGAGATTTCTGTTCATAATGTCCAAAGACTAATATTTGATGTCACAAGCGCGAGAGTTCCTCGTCGATCTTGACGTTTTTTGCTTTCAAAACCAGTAGAACTGATCTAACCCCCCACCAATGGGGACTGTTTCTTCCTATCTAACTGCCCAAGATGCTGTTTAGCCGCGGCCTGGAAGAAATCAACCCTCCTCCGAAGCAAGGACTGCACACTTGTAACGTCGAAGAAGGCCGAACTGCTCCAAGGAAAACAATCGTTGCCGCACGGTAAATCATCATCATCATCATCATCACATAGCTCTCCCAGCACCTCTCATTATCATCATCACACTCATAGTCTCCTCCACACCCCCTCATTATTCTCCCCCAGCACACCATTCACACCATCCTCATATATCTGCCCCCCAGCACCCCTCATCATCAACCTTTTGCGAGATTCACCCTCCTCCAAACCCTCTATCTCTCCACCATCACCCATAACACATACTCCCCCATCCACATAACACAATCCCCCAACCTCACCCCCCTGCCGACCAACACACACCCCCTTCACCTCACCCCCCTGCACCTCACATCACTCTCTCCCCCTACACCCCCTCCACCCCCTCCAAACTCCACACACCCAAAAAAAAACAAAAAAACTTACCCCCCCTCCCTCCCTCCCCCCCCCCCATGCACCCCCACCTACCCCCCCAATGAAAAACACCCACCGTATACCCCCCCCAAAAACAAAGACTGCCCTACACATCATCCCCCCACTGCACTTCACCTACCCCCTGCAACCTCAATCCCCCCTCACCCCACCTGCACGCCCTCCCCCTGACTCACATCACCTCCCCTACTCTCCCTCCCCGGCTCCTCACCCTACGCTCCCCCCCTGGCACCTCACTACAACTACCCCCTGCACCTCCATCACTTCACCAAACACCCCCCCCCGCAATCCCCCTGCACCTCACATCACCCCACCTCAACCCCTCCTCACCTAACCCCTCAACACTCATCCCCCTGTGCACCTCACATCACCCCCCCTGCACCTCATCACACTCACAACCGTCGGCCATCTGTCACCTCACCGTCATTCTCCCCCTGCACCCCCCTCCTCCGCCCTGCACCTCAACCATCACCCTCACCTCCATCACCACGCACGTCCCACCCTCTGCACTCACATACGCGGGCTCAGCCCCCTGCACCTCATCACCCCCCCCCCCTATCCTCACCCACTCACACCGGTGCACCTACTCACCCCTCCCCTGCACCACCATAACACCTTCACCCACCTGCATACCTCATCCTCCTCCCACCCTACTCCGCCTACCTCCCCTGCACCTTCCCACCACCCCCCTGCACCTCACCACCTGCACTTCCCCCTGCACCTCTTCCTCCCCTGCCCTCACTCCCACGCCCTGCACTCACTCTCCCTCCCCCCCTTCCCCGCACACCTTCCCCCACCTTACTCTTCCTTCCCCCCCTCCTCCCCCCGCCGCATACGTCAACCCCCCGTGACCAAACCTTACCCATTAGAAAATAATAAACAAAGTAATGATTATGGAAAAGCTGACGCTCTACAAATCAAACTACAAGATCAGTTATAGAGATATTGGAAACCGTGGCTTCAGAGGCTAGATTCTGGAGGATATGGTTCAAGAGGGTGCATTGAGCCACTGTTGCCCTCCCTCTCTACTGCTTCGCCTTCTTCCTTTCCTCCCCCTTACAACTCAACAGACACCGTATATGGTACCCTCTGTTCCACACACGCTCCCCCCTCTTCTTATCCCTTCCTCTTCCTGTTTTGTTACTGTCTTCTCTTTCTGTTCGCATAACCTAAAAAGCGCTGAACTGACCTGCCTCATTGAGATCAAATTGAGAAAGATCATCGTAATGTTTTTTAAGCAGTTGTATAACTTGTATGTTTTTGATCTTTAATACAAAAGATTTAAACAAACAAAAACAAAATAGGGGTTTTTTGTACTGCATAAGAATCCCTGTCAAGCCGATCGGGAGCAGTTCCATCTAAGGTTCATCATGTTACCCCTGAGGAAGAGAGCAGCTCGCCTCGCAACCGCGTAGGGTTTAATTTGTTGGGCACTGAGAGCTACGCCTGATTTGCCCCAGTGCCCGTGACTAATCCTTTCATCGGCTTGCACTCACAGGAACAACGCAATCTGGGCGTGTACTGTCCATCAGCAGTCGAGAGGAGGAATGAGTGTCTAGGGGGAAGTGAAGCACGCGCAGCACATGCGTTGTGCACGCCGCCATCTTGGGCCTCTACCCCGTCAATGGCTGTGGTGATCCTTCTGGTCTGTCTGTCGTTCCATTTACCATCAGCTCGAGAGGAACCAGGTGCCAGGAGAGGCGAACGCACGGGTCCTGGTGTGTGCAGCTGTCCTTCCGCTTGCAGATGCTAGGTGCAGAGCTTTGTAGCTAAAGAGAGGGGGAACTCTCAGATCTATCCACCGCCTGTTTTATATCATCGTCCGGGTGAGTTGGCATTCCACCATTGGTGAGCTGATCACGTTGGCCCTCTTATTTCCATCAATAGTTTTATTCATATTGTGATGTATCATTATTTGTATATTTTTTATGTCCAGTGGTTTTAAATCCCATTTTATTAATGTTTTCCTACCCCATCATCACCCTTGAATCTCAGCTGAATATATATTTCTTTAATATTATGTTTACATTGTTGTTGTTTTGTAATCTGCAGTATTACAGCTATTGTTTTGTGTTTTTGTTTGTATTTTCTTTAGCACACTCTACTTGTCTGAATCATATCGGTTTCTCCTGTTGGTAATATATCCTTTCATCATGTCGGGCATTTTAAATACTATATTCCTTCCTGGTCTAGTAACAAGATTCACTAATTCATTTTAAGACTTTTATACCATCGTAACCGAAGTCAAGAGTTCGTAAACTAAGGGTTCCAGATCCAATCTAACAGCGTGCAGAACAAGGAAGCAGCACGGCGGAGTAACAGTGGTTGGAGAACGCCCCTGACCAGACTTTTGCCACGCTTTTTGCGCGCACCTCCCGTCTCCTTGAAATTGTGGTCTAAGAGGACTCTATTTCCCACATGAATTTCGTTTTGGGAACAATATTTTGCATTTGCCCCCGTTTCCACGAAGTGTTTTTTAGTGTAATTGTAAACTAATGTTGTTGTGTGTGTGTTTCTATTCTGTAAATAAATCACATTTATTTTACCTCTTTCGCTTTGCTGGAATAAAAGGATCTGGTTATTAAGGTGTTAAAATTGCCTGGTCTCCCATGACAGATATCATATAAGCTCAATTTACCTCACTGACACAATGTAAGTGATCTTGCTGTATTGTTCTTCTCCAGGGCTTCCGCACAGGGTGTCTAAAGTTTATATTATTTGGTGCTGTTTTCCTTCTATTGAACCGCATGTTTTTAAATGTTATCTAACTGGAGGATCCCAAGAAGCCGATTCTTATCTAACCCCCCCCCACCCCCTCACCCCCCCGCACGCTGATACGCTATCTGCGTGGAGCCAAAATTAGAAAAATGGTTTTAAAGCTCACGCACCTATGCATGGCATGCGGCGTTTGTCACTTCGCTAGAACTCCTAGCGTACTGAGATTTTGGCAGTAAGCGCTGTGTTGGGTACAAATCAGAAAATATCATATCGCACAAAATCTTTATAGAGTTAGATAAAATTGATGAATGAAAGTCCCTCTATTTTATTTGTACACAACATGGTAGACATATGGGGATTTTCATCTAACATACGCCAGAGACCAGAGGAAATGGCTTCATTTTGTCATCACTGTTTTAGAAATTTATGGCAGGAAATTCCTTCAAAGGTAAAACAGCGCATTTTCATGCCATGGACTTCTAAGACACACACCCTCGCTGGCGTGAGCCAGATGTCTGGAAAAAGTCCGTAGTTGAGGCTCCCACTGCACCAGAGTTGTTGCTGGGTGGGGTAATGCAAGTATACCCATCTTAGCAAATGCTGTGGCAAATGGCCCAGATGGGCCGGCCACTCAGGACAAAATGTCCGCCAGGTAAGGGGACGGTTCTGGTATGCTAAAGCGGCAAAGGTGCAGGTTTCGCACATGCCGTAGCAAACTAATAGACCTCTGCCCAGTTTTGGCCAAGTTGGGCAAAACTTGGGATAGGTGGGAATTTTGTTCCCACGGAGAGATTGGCTGCGATTGAAGATAGATTTAGTTGGAGGATGGGCCAATAAGGGATAGGTCCATAATGTTGAGACATGCCCAGGAGTCCTCCAGAGATTCTGTTCTATATCCAAAGACTAATCTTTGATGTCACAAGTGAGAGTTCCCGTCGTCCTTTGACGTTTTTGCTTCAAAACCAGTAGAACGATCTACCCCCACAATGGTGGTAAGCTGGTTTCTTCCATACCTAACTGCGCACAGTTGCTGCTATAGCCGCGGCTGGAAGAAATCAACCCTCCCCTAGAGTCACAGGAACTAACACAACTTGTACGCGAAAGGGGCCAGAACTGCTCCAATGAAAACAGATTCGGGCCGCACGGGTAAAATCATCATCATCATCATCACCCAAGCTTCTCCCAGCACCTCTCATTATCATCATCATCCCTCATTATCTCCTCCTCCACCCCTCATTATCTCCCCCAGCACCCCTCACCCTGCCTCATATATCTGCCCCAGCAACACCCTCATCTCACTTTGCGAGATCGTCACCCTCTCTCACAACCCCCATACTCTCCCCTTCACCCATACACCAATACTCCCCCTCCACGAAACACACAATCCCCTCCTCAGACCACACACACCCTCCCCTTCACCCACCACCCCTGTCACCTCACATCACTCTCCCCCTCCCTACAACCGACCTTCCATTCACCTTCCCCCACCTGCTGCACCTCACCTTACCCCCCTCTGCATCTCACTTACCCCACCTGCACCTCACCTTACTTACACCCCCACCATCACCTACCCCTACCCCACCACCCCTTGCCCCCCCTCACCCTCATCTTACCCCCCTGCACCTCACCTTAATCCCCCCTCAACCTCACTCACCCCACCTCACCCCCCCCTCAGCACCTCACATCATCCCCTGTCCACTCACAATCATCCTCCCCTGCACATTCCTCCCCCACTACAACCTCTACCCACTCTGCCCCTTTCAACTCATTCTCCTCCCTGCACCACACGCTCACCTCCCCCTGCCCCTTACCTTCCCCCCCTGCATTTCCCCCCCCTGTCACCTCAACTTCCCCTCCCTGCACCTCACCTTCCCCACCCTGCAAACTCACCTCCCCCCCCCTGTACATCACCGTCCCCCCCCCCCGCAACCGCACCTTTCCCCCCGTGCACCTCACATTCCCCTCCCCCTGTCCCCACAACCTCCCCCAACTTCCACCCCCCCTGCACCTCACCTGCCCCCTGCACCTCACCTTACCCCTAACCAACCCCCCCCCCTACAGACTCACCTTACCCCCACTTACGAAGAATAAACAAAGTAAAGATTTATGGAAAAGCTGACATCTCTACTAATCAACTACAGATCAGTACTATAAATATGGGAACCCCGTGCTTCACAAGATAGGAGTTCTGGAGGATGAATGTTCAGAGGGTGCATTGGGGCCTCTGTTTGCCCTCCCTGCGGCTCAGATTTTATTGCTCACCTTCTTTCCTTCCCCCCTTACACGACTTACCCCCTGTATATGGACCCTCTGTTCCCACCGCCTCCCCCCTCTTCTTTTCCCTTCCCCTTCTGTTTTTACTTCTTTCTCTTTTCTTTCTCATCCCTAAATGCGCTGAGACTGTGCCGCTCATTGAGATCAAATTGAGAAACGATATAGTCAATGGTTTTAAGCAGTTTGTAATAACTTGTATGTTTTTGATCTTTAATAAAAAAAGATTGAAACAAACAAAAAAAAAGATAGGGGTTTTACTGCATAAAATCCCTGCAAGCCGATCGGAGGCAGTTCCTCTAACTTCATTCATCATGTAACAAGATTTCAACTAAGCTTCATTTTAAGGGACTTTTATACATCCGTAACCAAAGTCAAGAGTTCGTAAGAACTAAGGTCACAAGATCCAATCTACAGCGGCATATCGAACTAGGACAGCAGCGACCGCAAGTACAGTGTTTTTGAATAGCGCCACTAACCACAAAACTGTTTCCAGCGTCTATTTGCCGCAACTCCCCTCCTGGGAAACTGTGTCTAGAGACTCAATTTCCACCGATTTGCGTTTTTGGGAACAAATATTTTTCATCATTTTGCCCTCGCCCAGTAGTGTATTATTTTAGTGTAATTGTAAACTATTTGTGTGGTGGTTTTTATTCTGTAAGATAAATCACAATTTATTTTAACCTCTTTCGCTTGGCTGAAAAAAGATTCGGGTTATAAGGTGTTAAAAGTGCTGGTCTCCATGACAGTAATATCATATAATCGAATTTACCATGGACACAATTAGAGGATCTGGCGTATTGTTCGCTCCAGGGCTCTGCACAGGGTGTCATAAAGTTATAGTTATTGTGTGCTTGGTATTCCTGCTATGAACTCATTTTTTAATGTTTCAACTTAAACTGGAGGATCACACAGAAGCCGATTCCGTAGCTACCTCCCCCCCCCCTCCGCCCCTCGCCACTGCGATACGCTATCTGCTGGAGGTCCAACATATCTACGCTCATGCCTCCCATAGCCCACACGCTAAGAGGTATTGAGTGGCACCAGTCCTGTTTGTTTGCTGACAAAGTGCTTAGACAGGTCAACAATCAATTGTTAAAACAAAAAGTAATGTTACAAACGGCCCCCTATACCAGAGGTGCAACCTGCGGCTCCCGAGCTATCCTACATGCGACCCCCAGCGTCTTCCCCTCTCCCCCCCTATCCTGCCGATAAAACCTAATCTGGCCTGATCCACAGAGGGATGGCCTGCCTGGAAGATGTCTGTGGAGTGCCTGTCCTGCAGCATGTTGAAGACTGGTTCGAAGGGAGGTTTCCCCTGACATGTACCTCTGTGGTGACACCCTTTCACAGTGCAGCTTTGGCGACCCCTCTATTCAAGTTTCTAACAAGGGCCCCTCACACTCTCCAGGGTAGTTAGTAGTGAGCAGCACACTCAATATTCCCTCTCTTTTCTATATCCCGTCCGCCTCTCTCTCACTCCCTCTCTCTTCTATGCCCGTTCCCCCGCCCCCCTCCCTTCTCCTTCTCTCTCACTCTCACTCTCTTTCTTCCCTCTCTCTCCTCCATCTCTCTCACTCCTCTCTCTTCCATCTGTATTGCTCTTCCCCTGTCGTTTCTCCCCCTTGTCTCTTTCTCTCCTTCACACCCTCTATCCTCGCCTTGCCCCCTCTCTCCGTCTCGCTATCTGTCTCCTTTCCCCCTTTCCTTTCTGCCCCCTCTCTCGTTTTCTTCCCCCCTCTCCCTTTTCTTCCCCTCTCCCTCATCCCATCTCTACTCCTTCCCTTTTCCTCGCCCTCCCCCCTCTCTCTCCCTCCTTCCTCTCCTCTCCCGCCCCTTTTTCCCTCCCTTTATCTCCCTACCCCACCCCCTCACCCTCACTCCCCCTCCCCCTCACTCCCCATCCCGGCCTCCTCCCCCTCCCCCTCACTCAGTCACCCCCTCCACCCCTACCTCCCCCTCCTCACCCCTACTCTCACCTACGCTCCACGCCCTCACGTCTCACAACACACCCCTCACTCTCACTCCCCCTCCCCATCTCCTCCCTCCCCTCCTCCCTCACTTTCCCCCCTCCCCTGCTACTACTCCCCCTCCCTCTCCTCCTCCTCCTCTCACCCTCCCTCACTCTCTCCCACTACTCTCCCCTTCCCCCTCCAAACCCCGCCTCCCTAGATCTCTCTCCCCCCTCTCCTTCCCCCCTCTCGTCCTCTCCACACCCTTGTCCTCGATTCCCCCTTGCTCTCTGCTCTCCTCCCGCCTCCTCGCCCCCCCCCCTTTCCTCTAGTCCCCGCTCTCGGTCCCCCCTCCCTCTCCGTTCCGTCCTCCCGGCCGGCCTCCTCCTCTTCCTCCCCTCTACTCTCCTTCTGCCCCTCTCTCTTCCTTCGCTCCCTCTTTCCCTCCTCTCATCTTCCCTCATCTCTCCTCTTCCGCCCCCCTCATCGCTCTTTCCCTCCTCTCCTCTCTCCGCTCCTCGTCCTTTCCCCCCCTCTCTCTTCCCCCTCCTCTCTCCTGCCCTTCCCTGGCCCTCTCTCTCTCCCTGCCTCCTACTCTCTCCTGCCCCCTTTTTCCTTTCTCTGCCCTACCTCTCTCTATTGCCCTCCTCTCTCTCCTGCCCTACTCTCTCTTCCCCCATCTCTCTTTTGCCCCCTGTCCTCCCCCCTCTCTTCTTTTTTTCTCCCCTGCTCTCTATCTCGCCCCATATCCCAACATAGATACACTGTGCATGTGGGGTTTAATAGGGGGGGGGGAGTGGTGAGATGTGGTGATTACAAGGTGAAGATGGTGTGAGGAGTTATACAGGGGTGGGGGGTTGCGAGGGGGTTGCTCCCTTAATTTAACCTGGGCCACAAGATTTCTATTGGCGTATGTAGACCAGGGCCACTGACAGATTTCCCGGGGCCCAGGACTAGAGTTACATCCGGGCCTCTCCATGCGGTATTGTGAGCAGCCCCCATTCGACACCTCACAAGCCCCCTCTATTTTTCCCCTTCTTCCCATGTCTTTCTCTCCCCTCCGTCTCCCTCTTCCTCACTCACCCCCCTCCGCCTCACATGTATTTATCTCCCCTGCGTCTCACTCTTAGGCAGTGATTACAGTGCCGGCTGCAGGGTGCGCACGCGAACGCGTGACGTCCCTCACGCGAAACCTGCACTGTAGGAAGGAGGCATCGGGAGGCAATATGGAGGTGTGGCAGAGGCGTTGCGGTGATGTCACATGAGCGGTTTGAGCTCATTGGCCGAACTGCCTCACGTGACGCTGATGTCACGTGAGCGGTTCGCCTCATTGGCTGAACCATTTCACGTGATACTGACATCACATGGCTGTCCGCTTGGAGAGACAAATTCATTCTGCCTGTCTGTCACGCCTCTGCATGGTCGCAGGGCACTATGAGCAACTACATTGGAAGCAAGGTACTTGTTTCTGCAGCTACGCGAGCCATTGCTGGCACTATAATCGCAACCTAAGGATCAAAGCCCTCATTACCTTCTTAGCGTAATAGTAAATCATAATCTTCATCTAGATCAATAATACGGAGAAAGGAAAGGCTCTCAAGATAAAATATCAGAGGCAGTAGTCAGGTCATGGGTAGAATAATCAAATAGTAGTCAGTGAAAATATAGCATGTGTCATTCGTACTTAATACTAAGTCGTAGTAAAGATATCTACTATATATTGTATATTAAACAAAATTAACTAGCGCCCCTCCTGTGTAAAATCTAATATCATGGTTTCATTTTCCCACTAACATAGACATTTGCCACTCACATCCTTTTCAGTGTATTAATATCGTTATATGGGACACAGCCATGCCCCAAACATTCTCGACTGTCACTCACTGTTCCTCCATTCCATGTAGCTTTTGTAACCGCAAGGCTTTGCTGCTGCTGGTGTCCCCGGCTCAGCATCTCTCCCCTACAACACGGATGGCAACTTGCGGTTCATAGTCGGCACGGCTCGTGCAACGGTTTTTCTTCTCAGATGAATGATATGGGAACTTCTGTACTGGCACTGTGTTCAGGCACTGGGCTGCTCCACCATCGAGCTCCTATAAACCACGTGACTCCTACGCGTTTCTTCCGTCTCAGCGGATCATCAGATGGACTATCTTTGTAAAGCTTGCATTTAGAGTTCCATTCAGTCCAATAGAGAAATCCAAACAAATGGGTTTTAAAATAAATTAAATTCAGGTCCATTCTGTGCTGGGTGTTAACAAGGTAACACATCACTTAAGAGAGACAGTATTTATAGTTCACTACAACACAATGGCCTATAAAAGGAGATATAAAACATGTATCTAACATAACATATTAAAACCATAAAATATATAATATTTCTGTTGTTCTAAAAAACAACAGACACTATATGGTGATATTGTTAATCTCATATAATAACATAAGAATGTCATATGAATCAATCTATATGTTTATAATACGATGTTATCTCTAACATCCATAAATAATGAATCTTCCTAATAACCATATTAAAGACTGGTCATATCACATATTGTATAAATGTACAATAAATAACAAAATATTTTAAACATAAACCGAAATACAAGGAAGTTATTAACAAAATAAATATGATAATGTCTAAAGCTTGATTGAATTTATCCGCACAGAAACGTACGAACTAATTAATAAAAACGATGTGTGGGTTAAGGACGAATATATCATAAACAACTAATGCATTTACCAAAATACATCAATGTAGTCACAAAAACAAAAAACACCTTAGTGTATAAAGCATATAAATGAATATGATAAATTATGCCATAAAAAATTGCATCATAATGAATGGAATGGAATATTGATAACAGGAACAAGTTAATGTCTACATTTGTTATTGGGATCTATATGTACAACCAATATGAGATAGAACCGATGAAACGATATTTAGATAAGAGGTATTGACTTTATATAAGTAATATAATTAATTTAGATTACCTGATTTATACTATTGTATATTTCTTCTTATAAACTAGGTAGAGTCACAAAAGAACCATGTGAGATATACAGGGAAATAAAGGAACACATTTATTTTTTGGTCACAATTTACTATATCCCAAAAATTTGGAGTATATTGACCTAAATGCATAGTAATCCTTAAAGGAACAACGAATAAGGGAAGAAAAGCGAACAAGATCGAATGAAATATGGATATCTAATATCAGAGACCAGCAATCTATAGTGATACATAAAAAATGATTATGCCAAGTATGTGAATATATTTCGAACATCCAGGGAGCCTTAAGGGATAAAGAGACCATAACACAAATGTAGTGCAGATTATGGAATCAGAAATCCTGGGGGTTATGTTGTAATCTTGGCTCGAGTTGACCACTCCCAATATTAAAAGTATAGTAAGCCTTTGCATTTGGGCTGTCTACCTCATTGGAATAAAGCTGTCTGGATCTCCCTCAAGGGCAAGCACTCGCAAATATGTAGATTATGTAGGAGAGATAAGAGAACACTACCTAGACGCGATCAGTCTGATAAACATTTTTTATTTATAAAAGATATAAAAGTGCGCACTTACAATGTCATAATAAAATCAAGCATTTACACCTCATTAGTTAAAAAGGAGTGTCACCGCACGTGGGAAGGGATAATTCTAAACCCCATACAGAAGAGTTAAGAATGATCTTTATTATGTTTTTCAAGGTCATGTCTAGATAACTATTGTAGTCAGATCCTAATAATTATTATGCCTGTGCTCAGAAAGCGTGTGCTTCAAAGCACGCTGTCCTGCCCACATATTGATAACCACACCGGCATATAATAAAAAAACAAATGTGGATAAAACAGTTTGATCTGACCTTTTACTGCATGGATAGGATTTATTTATGAAGTGTGAAGAAATTTGATCCACTTTTGTATATTCCTACTGTAGACATCTAGTACAGGTAAAACTTCCACAAGCGTGACTTACCATTTTGGGGTATAACATCGTGTGCATGATCGATGTTTTGCTTCAAACTACTAGTGAAGCCCAATAAATTTTTTTAAGGTTCCTTGCTTTTTTAAAAATTCTTGAATTCTTGGTGGTAAGTTTTGGACCAATAAAAGAATCTCTCAAAATTAATACTCCAATGTCTATTTAAATAGATGTTATAACTTGCGCTGGCTTGTATATGTGGTAACAAAAAGAGGAGGATTTAGCATATGTTCTTAGTCACCACACTTTCAAGTATTACCTCGCAATAATTATTTTTAGACTTCTTACACAGATCCACGCCATTAAAGCACCAACCTTCTAAAAGTCTCAATGAATGATGTGTATTCTCGTAACCTTTGGCTAATCAATTTTTTGACTAACAATTCCCCCTGGGCCATAAAATCCGAATCAGAGAACATTTCTCCTGTGAATTCTGAGAACCTGGCCCCTGTGGGTGTTGTCTAACCACTTTGCTGTAATGGTTACTCTTGTCATTTAAATAACTGTTTGCTGCAACAGACTTGAAATGAGTTTTTGGTCAATCATTTCTTCTAAGCCTCATTAATATCTAGTTTTAGATCTAGAAAGACTAGCTTCTCTGTAATGATGTAAACGTAAATTTTAAATCCTTGGCCATTTGTTGTTAACAGAATTAAATTTATTCAAAATTCTTCCATTGCCCATCCCGAAATCATAGTACTGTCGTCTATGTAACGGCCATGAACACCAGGCGCCCCCCAGATCGCATCGACTCCCATCCCCCCAAACATGGCGTTCCTCCCACAAACCCATGTAGAGTTCGTCAGTAGCTGGGGCAAACAATTTATCTTTTATTCTGATCGATTTTTGAGATTTTTGTATTATGATACATTATAGGTTATTTCCCCAATGTTGTTTGCACTATTTTTCCACTTTTTATTTTTATTTTTACTACGTATATATATTGAATATATCTCCATCATCCTGTTTCATACCACAATTTAATTACTGTTACGATTGTTTATAGTGCATCTTTGCAGGGTGGTGGGCAATCTTGCTAGGCCAGACCAGGGTTGCAGCAATTCGGTGTATTTTATCACAAAGGCGCTTTCTTATATATTTTTACTATATATATCAATATATAGGCATTTGTAAAAGAACCACACGCACTCCATCGGATCAACAAATACTGGGGTGAAACTCCTTGAAATACTGTAGGCAATCGATACCGCATCAAGATGAAATATCAGAGGCAGCACTCCAAATGGTAGGTCAAAATATTGTATGAATCAACAAGAATCATTCATATATTTTGACTACTCATTTGGAGTGCTGCCTCTGATATTTCATCTTGATGTGTATCGTATTGCCTAATGAAATATATATATAGTATCTATATATATAATATTATCTATAATATATAATATATATATATATATATATCTGAGCTTTCAGACCTGCCTAGACATTCAGATGACCATACAGCTATATTTGCATTATATATATATTAAATATCTATATATATATATATATATTATATAGACGACTATATATATTTATATCCCTATTAGATATACCTATATATATATATATATCCTAAGATCTATAGATAAAGATACAGCAGGAACTCAAATGCTCCAAAGAATAAGTGCTTGTTCAACAAAAAGAACCTGAACCAGGTGTCCCCCAAGGAGTACAAAAACAGCACTCAAGGTATATGCAAAAGTGTATTTGAAAAAAATCAGCCCATATAAATCCTTTTTTGCAAGATACCCTCGAGTGCTGTTTTTTTGTCTCCTTGTGGGAACACCTGGGGTTTCTTCTATCTTAGTAGTATATATGGGGGGTATGCGTATAGGGTGGGGTCCTTCTATATATATGCATGATTCAGGAGGAAGCACTGGTACCAATGAATGGGTGAAGGGTGGGATCAGGCCAGGTGGCTTAACCCCTTCATACCTTTGTGGTTATTAACGCTAAGGTGATTACGGGGTTAATTGATATCAGAAGTCTTTGCAATGTATTGGCTAGGTATTTTTGTTGTCAACAGACAGAGGGAGTTCTGGCGAAGGGTCCTTCATATTGATGAGGTTAGTATAACAGTAATTATTTTATTATGCTAGTTATGTGTTTAATAATGGACAAATATCTATTATCCATATCTGGATAATAGTTATATTTGCCCATTACTGGGGTACGTTAATGGTGTGTGGCGGGGCGAGGGGTGGGGTATTTATATTTACATTATAGGACAGGTTTTATTCTTGAAATATAGGGTTTTTTCCTTAGGTCTCTCGTCAGACCTTCACGGGTAGTAGGCTGGCGGTCCACGGGAAAACCCTGCGTGGAAGAACCGCGGTGGTCCCATCTGTGGGGGGCACCAGCAACCCGTAGGACACCCGAGGCCTCCCAGACACCTGTGGGTCTACCCAGGGACCCCAACACCTCGGCCTACCCGTTTAGACCCCATTGTGGTCCCAAGGTGACCGCGGAACCACCTGGCAGACCACGCGCCTGGTGTAGACCACCCATAAGGCCTCCAGACCCACCTTGAAACCTTTGCTGGTCCCTGTGAGGTTTACGGTCACCCATCAGGCCACCGGGGACTCCCGTGGGGCCTGGGTAAATAACCCTGTATGTAAAATCATACTTGGATGTATTTTAGTGGGGGTGGGCAACAGGGGGTGGGTTATGTCTTTAATCAAATACATATAATGATGTTGATATTGTGGGGCTGTGTACTTGTTGTTATGTGGCTCCGGGGGTGGGGGCGGGGTATTTGCCCCAACGGCATGCGGGTAGGCCTGCCGCCTGGTGGGTATGACTGCTAACGTTGTTCAAAGAGGTCGTTTCGGGGACACTTCCATTGGCTTTTGTTATGTCTTGTTCTGTTTTGCACCCTCGGGAGGGCTGGCCCGATGCCTAGACCTGACGGAGTCCTTCATCGTGCCAGCCGGACATGGGTGAATGCTATATGTATTTATTGTATTTTGTGCTTTATTGTATTTTTAAATGGCAATTCACTATTATCCTATGTGGATATATTAATTTTCACATTACTATACTGTATGGTTGGGGGGGGGGGTGGTGGGGTATTATTGAATAGTAATTTATGTTTTGTTTAATTTTTGGAGGGTGGGCACAGAATTGGACTGCACGACTGCGGGGAACACTCACAGGGCCACCACCGGCCTATAGTTATCATTGCTGTCTGGCAATCCAAACAATTAAATATATTTACATGGGGTATAGGGGTTTTTGGGACACAGGGGTGTATGTTGTTTATTGCAAATGTTTAATTGGGGCAATGCCCAATAACACCTATGTATGCCTTAACCCCTTCATTGCCTTAGCGGCTGCTGCATGGTAATGAAGCAGCATTAAATGTATTTATAATAATTGTGGCGGGAGCAGAGGGGTCCCCCTGAGCTGAACCTGGCCCCATTGGATTTTCTGGCTCAGGGGCCCCCTGATTTCCTGCTCCCGTACCTATTATTAAAAATACATTATTCTGCTTATTACCATAGCAGATAGCCGCAAAGTAAGAATTATTCTTTATTGATTGTTTGTTTTACTCATAGTGTAGATGTGCAGAGGGTCTCTGGAGCTAAACCGCATTGGTTTTTCGAGTACGGGGACACCCCTGCTTCCCGAGATACAGGCCCCTTTATGGGGTGCCGGTATCCCCTCTGTTTTGTTTACATCCGCGGTCACGTGATCGGGACAATTAGAATGCAGAGGTGATACGGCACCTCATAAAGGGGCCTGTATCTCAGAATCAGGGTCTCCAGACCTTAAACCAATGCGGTTCACTTCCGGAGACCCCCTGCACATGTACACTATGAATAAAAATTGATTCAAATTTTTATTTGCCGATGTTTGCGCAGAGAGAGTGGTGGACACTCTCTGCTGAGGGCTGATCTCGGCAGGGTACGGCGTATCTACAGACTGTTCTCGCCACCAGCTACACTCGCGCGGTTTGCTATTCCATGTGATTCGCCAGGGATTCGCCCTTCCTGCATCACTGCGAGGCAACACGCAAAATCATGCCGATATTGAACCCCTCTGCCTAGAGGGCTTTTTCGGTGCTCACTGCATCCGATGCCCCATAATCGGAATGTCAGCCTTAGAACAACACCCTAAATGAAGAACATTTGCAAAATTAAAAATGAAAGGGAAAAGTTCAATGGCAGATTCCTTTCTAATCAAAAACAACCATGAGTGGAGCAATAACACAGTAACTGGTAAGATCTGTTTTGAACAACTATTGTGAGGAGGTCCAGGAGCATCGAATTGGAAAAAAATCACTCAATAATTGGATGTTCAACACCTTTATGGAAAGGGTGCTCCTCTGATGCATACATGATAGCTCAAGACAGAGCTTCAAAGGCATCGACCACAAAACCAGCTGTGCCTAACATATGTGGTCTTGTTCAATTGGATGCCATAGGGAGGAGACGGTACAAAAGATGTTTAGAATGTTACCGCTTTTCTTATAGATTTACATGTTTCGTCAAAAACAATAAAATATAGATATATTTCATCATAGAATTTGATTTTGAGTGTGTAATATTTGAGAACAGTAACACACGGTGAAATTCCTTTCTGTATAACGTAATGCATTGAAGGATTTACGGTGAAAGGGGTACCCAGCCAATAATAAAGGATTATGCACCGGGCTGGGGTGCCCCTGATGCGCACTGTGCGTTGGGAATCGTAAATTGCGCAGCTCTGCCAACCCAAGGAATGCTGAACTACTGTCATTTTCCATATACATTCTATTTGTCTCCCACCAGGTGATAAGGTGGTGAGACTATATTGATTATACATATAAAAAGTATTCTGTGCATTATTTCCCCCTAACCGCACAGAATGAATTTTTTTTTAACCAAGCCCAGGCCACCCTAGCATGGCGGGGCGGCGTTTTGCAACTACTTCGCTAGAAGCTCCTAGCTGTACTTGAATTTGGCTGTAAGTCTGTTGGAGTTAAAATCAAAAATCATATCTGCACAATTTTTATAGAGTTAGTAAAAATTGATGAATGAAGTCCCCATTTTATTGTACAACAGAACTGTTAGACATTGGGATTTTCATCTAAACACGCCAGACCAGAGGAAATGCTTCATTTGTAATCACTGTTGTTAGAACTGTAGGCAGAAATTCCTGCTAAGGTAACAGCTGCATATCAGTCCATTGACTTCTAAGACACCCCGCTGGCGTGAGGGCCAGATGTCGGACAAAGTCTTATTTTGAAAGGCTCCCACTACCAGAGTGTATAGTTTGGGAGGGTATGCAAGTATACCCCTCTAGCATATGTCTGTGTCAAATGGGCCAGATGTCCTGCCATGCTCAACAAAATGATCGCCAGGTAAGGGGGACGGTTCCTGATATGCAAGCGGCAAAGGTGCGAGGTTCGCACATGTCCCGTTAGCAAAACTAAGAAGACCTCGCCAGTTTTGCCAAGTATGGGCAACTTGGGATAGGTGGAATCATTTGTGTCCCACGGAGAGTATTGCATGCGAGGTTAATGAATAGGATTTATGTTGTGAGGGATGTGGCCAATAGGGAATGGTCCATATATGTGGAACTGCCCAGGAGTCCAGAGATTCGTTCTAATGATCCAAAGACTAATATTTGATGTCACGAAGCGCTGGAGTTCCCGTCGATCTTTGACGTTTTTGCTGTCAAAACCAGTAGGGAACGCATCTACCCCCACCAATGGGGAAGCTGGTTTCTTCCTATCCTACTGCCGCAGATGCTTTTAGCCGCGCCTGGAAGAAACAACCCTCCTCTGAGAGCAGAGGACTGCACAACTTGTAACGCGAAGAGGCCGAACTGCTCCAAGAAAACAGAGTTCGTGGCCGCACGGTAAATCATCATCATCATCATCATCACATAGCTCTCCCAGCACCTCTCATTATCATCATCACACTCATAGTCTCCTCATGCACCCCTCATTATTCTCCCCCAGCACACCTTCCCCATCCTCTATATATCTGCCCCCAGCACCCCTCATCATCAACCTTTGCGAGATTCACCGCTCCTCACAGAGACCCCATCTCTCCACCATCACCCAAACCCACATACTCCCCCACTCCACCTAACCACACCCCCAACCTCACCCCCCTGCGACCAACACACCCCCCTTCACCTCACCCCCCTGCACCTCACATCACTCTCTCCCCACACCCCCTCCACCCCCCAACTCCACACATCCCCAAAAAAAAAAAAAAACACAAAAACTTCCCCCCCCACCTCCCTCCCCCCCCCCCCATCACCCCCCACCTTACCCCCCCCCAATGAAAAAACACCACCGGACCCCCCCCAAGAAAAAAAACTCCCTCACATCACCTCCCCCCACTGCACCTCACCTTACCCCCCTGCAACCTCAATCACTCCACTACCACCTCACGCACCATCCCCCTGTCCACATCACCTCCCCTGACATCTCCCTCCCCGCGCTCCTCACCCCTCAACGCTCCCCCCCCTGGCACCTCACTACCAACCTACCCCCTGGCACCTCACTCACCTTGCACCAAACCCCCCCTGCCCCATCAACCCTGGCACCACATCACCCCACCTCACCTCCATCACACCCTCACCTCCCCTACAACACCTCATACCCCCCTGTGCACCTCACATCAACCCCCCCTGCACGATCAACCCCTCAACACCTCCGCACATCTCACCTCACCGTCATCCCTCCCTGCACCACCCTCACCCGCCGACCTCAACCATCCCCCCCTCACCTCCACACCAACGCACCGTCACCACCCTCTGCACTCACATACCTGCGGCTCAGCACCCCTGCACCTCTACTCCCCACCCCCCTCACATATCACCCATCACCCACCCCGTCACCTTCACCTCCCCCCTGCCCTACAACCTTCACCCCCTGCACCTACCTCATCCTCCTCACCACCCTACCCTGCTCACCTCCCGGCACTCACCACCACACACCCCGCACCTCACTGCACCCCTCTTCCCCGCATGCCTCACCTTCCCCTCCCCTGGCCCTACTCCGCCCTCATCACCTTCCTCCCCCACCTTCCCGCACACCTTCCCGACCTTCACCTCACTCCCCCCCATTCCCCCTGCCGCTAACCTGTACATACCCCCCCCACCAAACCTTTAACCCATTAGAAGAATAACAAACAAAGTAATGATTATGGAAAAGCTGATCGCTCTACAAATCAAACTACAGATCAGTTGTATAGATATGGAAACCGTGGCTTCAGTCAGAGCTAGATTCTGGAGTGATATGGTTCAAGAGGGTGCATTGGAGGCCACTGTTGCCCTCCCTCTACTACTGCTTCCCTTCTTCCTTCCTTCCCCCTTACAACTCACAGACACCCGTATAATGGACCCTCTGTTCCCCACGCTCCCGCCCTCTTCTTATCCCTTCCCTCTTCTGTTTTGTTACTGTCTCTCTTTCTGTTCGCACATCAACCTAAAAGCGCTGAGACTTGCCGCCTCATTGAGATCAAATTGAGAAAGTATATCGAATGTTTTTTAAGCAGTTGTAATAACTTGTATGTTTTGATCTTTAATACAAAAAGATTTAAACAAACAAAAAAAAATATAGGGGTTTTTTTACTGCATAAGAATCCCTCAAGGCCGATCGGGAGGCAGTTCCTGCTAAGGTTCATCATGTACCCCTGAGGAAGAAGCAGCTCGCGCTCGAAACGCGTAGGTTTAATTTGTTTGGGCTAAGCTACCCTGAGTTTGCCCCAGTGCCCGTGACGAATCCTGTTCATCGGCTTGCACTCACTAGGAACAACTGCTGAATTGTGCGGTGTACGTTGTCCATCAGCAGTCGTAGGAGAGGAGAGTGCTTAGGGGGAAGTGAGCACGCGCAGCACATGCGTGTGCACGCCGCCTCTTGGGCTCTACCCGTGTCAAGGCTGTGGTGATCCTTGCTTGGTCCCTCTGTCGTTCCATTTAGCCCATCAGCTCGAGAGGACCAGTGCCAGGAGAGGCAACGCACGCTGTCCTGGTGTGTGCAGCTGTCCTTCCGCTTGCAGACTAGGTGCAGTAGCTTGTAGCTAAAGAGAGGGGATACTCTCAGATCTATCCACCGCCTGTTTATATCCATCGTCCCGGGTGAGTGTGGCATTCCACCTGGTGAGCTGATCACTTGGCCCATACTTATTTCCATCAATAGTTTTATTCAATTGTGATGTTCTTATTTGTATATTTTTATGTCCAGTGGTTTTAAATCCCTTTTATTAATGTTTTCCTACCCCATCATCACCCTTGATCTCGCTGATATATATTTTCTTTTAATAATTATGTTAACATTGTTGTTGTTTTGTAATCTGCAGTATTTACAGCTAATTGTTTTGGTGTTTTTTTGTATTTTCTTTAGCACACTCACTTCTTGGAATCATATCGGTTTCTCCTGTGTTGGTGATATATCCTTTTTTTCATCATGTCGGGCATTTTAATACTATATTCCTTTCGGTCTAGTAACAGTATTCACCTAATTCATTTTAAGACTTTTATACCATCGTAACCGAAGTCAAGAGTTCGTAAGACTAAGGGGTTCCAGATCCAATCTAACAAGCGTGCAGAACGAAGGAAGCAGCACAGGCGAGTAACAGTGGTTGCGAGAACGCCACTGACAACACGACTGTGTTGCCAGCTTATTTGCCGCGCTACCTCCCGTCTCCTTGAAAATTGTGTCTAAAAGACTCTATTCCCACATGATTTCGTTTTGGGAACAAGATTTTGTCATTTGCCCCCGTTTCCTCGTAAGTGTATTTTTTAGTGTAATGTGTAAACTAATGTTGTGTGTGGTGTGTTTTTATCTGTAAATAAATCACATTTATTTTACCTCTTGTTCGCTTTGCTGCAATAAAAGGATTGGTTTTAAGGTGTTAAAATTGCCTGGTCTCACCATTGACAGATATCATATAAGCATTTACAACTCACTGACACACATGTAAGGATCGCTGTATTGTTCTTCTGCCAGGGCTCGCACAGGGTGTTCTAAAGTTTATATTATTTGGTGCTGTGTTCCCTTCTATTGAACTGCTGTTTTTAAATGTTATCTAACTGGAGGATCCCACAGAAGCCGGATTCGTATCTAACCCCCCCCCACCCCCTCACCCCCCGAGCTGATACGCTATCTGCGGGAGCCAAATTAAAAAAATTGTTTTAAAGCTCACAGCACCCTATGCATGGCATGCGGCGTTTTGCAACTTCGTCTATGAAGCTCTAGCGTACTGAATTGGCATAGCGCTGTTTGGTTAATCAGAAAATATCAATCAGCACAAATTTTATAGAGTTAGATAAAATTGATGAATGAAAGTCCCCTCTATTTTAATTGTACACAACAGGTAGACATATGGGGATTTTCATCTAACATCGCCAGAGACGAGGAAATGGCTTCATTTTTGTCATCACTGTTGTTAGAAATTTATGCAGAAATTCCTGCAAAGGTAAAGCAGCGCATTTTCAGCCATGGACTTCTAAGACACACACCCTCTGGCGTGAGCCGAGTGTCTGGAAAAAGTCCGTAGTTGAAAGGCTCCCACGCACCAGAGTGTTGCTGGGTGGGTAATGCAAGTATACCCATCTTAGCAAATGTCTGTGGCAATGGCCCAGATGGGCCGGCCACTCAGGACAAAATGTCCGCCAGGTAAGGGGACGGTCTGGTATTGCTAAAGCGGAAAGGTGCAGGTTTCGGCACATGCCATCGTAGAAACTAATAACGACCTCTGCCAGGTTTTGTCCAAGTATGGGCAATCTTGGGATAGGTGGGAATTTTGTTCCCACGGAGAGATTGGCTGCCGACGTTGAAGATAGATTTTGTTGGAGGATGTGGCCAATAAGGGATATGGTCCATATATGTGAGACATGCCCAGGAGTTCAGAGATTCTGTTCTATATCCAAAGACTAATCTTTGATGTCCGAAGTGAGAGTTTCCCGTCGATCCTTTGACGTTTTGCTGTCAAAACCAGTAGACGATCTACCCCCACAATTGGGAAGCTGGTTTCTTCCATACTAACTGCGCCAGGCTGCTATAGCCGCGGCCTGGAAGAAATCAACCCTCCCTCCTAGAGCACAGGAACTAACACAACTTGTACGCGAGAAGGCCAAGAACTGCTCCAATTGAAAACAGATTCGGGCCGCACGGTAAAATCATCATCATCATCATCACCCAGAGCTTCTCCCAGCACCTCTCATTCATCAGCATCATCCTCATATCTCCTCCTCCACCCCTCATTATTCTCCCCCAGCACCCCTCACCCTCCTCATATATCTGCCCCAGCAACCCCTCATCATCACCTTTGCGAGATGTCAACCCTCTCTCACAACCCCCCATACTCTCCCCCTTCACCCATACACCATACTCCCCCTCCACATAACACATGTCAATCCCCTCCTTGCAGACCACACACACCCTCCCCTTCGACCTCACCACCCCCCTGTCACCTCACATCACTCCCCTCCCCCTCCCCTCAACACCGTTCCCATCCTTTCCACCCCCCTCTCACCTCCCTTCCCCCCTCTGCATCTCACCTTACCAACCCACCTGCACCTCACGTTACTCCCCCTGCACCATCACCTACCCCCCCCCAATTCGCCCCTCACCCTCATCTTACCCCCCTGCACCTCAACCTTATTCCCCCCTGCACCTCAGCATCACCCCACCTCACCCCCCCCTGCAGCACCTCACATCATCCCCTGTCATCACATCATCCTCCCCTGCACATCCTCCCCCACTACACCTCTACCCACTCTGCACTTTCAACTCATTCTCCTCCCTGCAACACACTCACCTCCCCCTGCACCGCTTACCTTCCCCCCTGCATTTTCCCCCCCCTGTCACCTCAACTTCCCCTCCCTGCACCTCACCTTCCCACCCTGCAAACTCATCCTCCCCCCCCCTGTACTCACCGTCCCCCCCCCCCGCACCCACCTTTCCCCCCGTGCACCTCACATTCCCCTCCCCAATCCCCACACCCTCCCACACTTCCACCCCCCCTTCACCTCACCTTGCCCCTGCACCTACCTTCACCCTAACCAACCCCCCCCCCCTACAGCTCACCTTACCCCGCACCCATTAGAAGAATAAACAAGTAATGATTTATGGAAAAGCTGACATCTCTACTCAATCAAACTACAGATCAGTACTATAATATATGGAACCCCCCGTGCTGTCAGAGTAGGAGTTCTGGATGGATGAATGGTTCAGAGGGTGCATTGGAGGCCTCTGTTTGCCCTCTACATCTGACTCATTTTATCGCTCCCTTCTCTCCTTCCCCCCTTATCGACTTACCCCCGTATATGGCCCTCTTTCCCACCCCTCCCCCCTCTTCTTTCCCTTCCCCCTTCTGTTGTTTACTTCTTTCTCTTTCTTTCTCACACCTAAATGGCGCTGAGACTGCCGCTCATTGAGATCAAATTGAGAAACGATTAGTCGAATGTTTTAAGCATTTGTAATAACTTGTATGTTTTTGATCTTTAATAAAAAAAGATTGAAACAAACAAAAAAAAGATAGGGGTTTTACTGCATAAGAATCCCTGCAGCCGATCTGAGAGGCAGTTCCATCTAAATTCATTCATCATGTAACAAGATTATCGAACCTAAGCTTCATTTTAAGCGACTTTTATACCATCGTAACCAAAGTCAAGAGTTGCGTAAGAACTAAGGTCACAAGATCCAATACTACAGCGGTAATCGAATAGATCAGCAGCACCGCATAGTACAGTGTTTTTGAGTGCGCCACTAACCAATAACTGTTTCCAGCGCTATTTGCTCGCAACTCCCCTCCTGGGAATGTGTCTAGAGACTCAATTTCCACGATTTGCCGTTTTTGGGAACAAATATTTTTCATCATTTGCCCTCGCCCAGTCAGTTATATTTTAGTGTAATTGTAAACTCATTTGTGTGGTGTGTTTATTCTGTAAGATAAATCACAATTTATTTTAACCCTTTCGCTTGCTGAATAAAAAGATTCGGGTATTAAGGTGTTAAAAGTGCTGGTCTCCCATGACGGAATATCATATAATGCGAATTTACCATGGACACAATTAGAGGATCTGCGTATTGTTCGCTCCCAGGCTCTGCACAGGGTGTCATAAAGTTATAGTATTGGTGCTGTGGTAATTCCTGCTATTGAACTCATTTTTTAATGTTTCTAACTGTAAACTGGAGGATCACACGAAGCCGATTCGTAGCTACTCCCCCCCCCCTCCCCCCTCGCACTGCGATAGCTATCTGCTGGAGGCCAACAACTTCACGCTCATGCTCACATACCCACACGCTAAGAGGGTATTGAGTGGCAAGTCTGTTTGTTTTGCTGACAAACTGTCTTAGGACGGTCAACAATCAATTGTTGTAAAACAAAAAAGTAATGTTACAAACGGCCCCCTATACCAGAGGTGCACCTGCGGCTCCCGAGCTATCCTACTGCGACCCCAGCGCTTCCCCTCTCCCCCCCTATCCTGCCATAAAACCTAATCTGCCTGATCCACAGAGGTGGCCTGCTGGAAGATGTCTGTGGAGGTGCCTGTCCATCGCAGCATGTTTGAAGACTGGTTCGAAGGGAGGTTCCCCTGATCATCGTCACCTCTGTGGGACACCCTTTCAGCAGTGCGCTCTGGCAGACCCCTCTATAACAAGTTTTCCTAACAAGGGCCCCTCACACCTCCAGGGTAGTTAGTAGTGGAGCAGCACACTCATATTCCCCTCTCTTTTCTATATCCCGTTCCGCCTCTCTCTCACTCTCACTCCTCTCTTCTATGTCCCTGTCCCCTCGCCCCTCCCTTCTCCTTCTCTCTCACTCTCACTCTCTCTTTCTTCCCTCTCTCCTCCCATCTCTCTCACTCCTCTCTCTTCCATCTGTATTTGCTCTTCCCCTGTCGCTTTCTCCCCCTTGTCTCTTTCTCATCCTTCACACCCTCTATCCTCGCTTGCCCCCCTCTCTCCTCTCGCTATCTGTCTCCTTTCCCCTTTCCTTTCTGCCCCCTCTCTCTTTCTTCTTCCCCCCTCTCCCTTTTCTTTCCCCCTCTCCCTCACCTCTCATCTCTACTCCTTCCCTTTTCTCTCGCCCTCCCCCCTCTCTCCCCCCTTCCTCTCCTCTCCCGTCCCTTTTTCCCTGTCCCTTTATCTCCCTACACCCACCCCTCACCCTCATCCCCTCCCCCTCACTCCCCATCCGGCCTCACTCCCCCTCCCCCTCACTCGCTCCCCCCTCCACCCCACCTCGCCCCTCTCCCCACTCTCCCTGAACCCACGCCCATCACTCTCACAACACCCCTCACTCTCACGTCCCCCCTCCCCCTCCTCCCTCCCCCTCCTCCCTCACTTCCCCCCTCCCCGCTACTACTCCCCCTCACCTCTCCTCCCCTCACTCTCGACCCTCCCTCCTCTCACTCCCATACTCCCCCTTCCCCCTCCACCCCGCTCCCTAGATCTCCCTCCCCCCTCTCCTTCCCCCTCTCTCGTCCTTGCCCCACCCCTTGTCAGCTCTATTCCCCCTTGCTCTCCTCTGCCTCCCCCTCCTCGCCTGCCACCCCGCTCTTTCTCTATTCCCCCTCTCGGCCTCCCTCCGTTCCGTCCTCCTCTCCCCGCTCCCTCTCTCTCTCCTCCCCTCTAGCTCTCCTTGCTGCCCTCTCTCTCCTCTCCCTCGCTCCTCCTATTCCTCTCTCTCCTTCCCTCTCTCTCCTCTCCGCCCCCCCCTCTCGCTCTTTCCCCTCTCGTCTTCTCCGGCTCTCTGTCCATCCCCTGCTCTCTCTCCCCTCCTCTCTGCCTCCTTCTTCGGCCCTCTCTCTCTCCCTGCCCTCCTCTCTCTCTGCCCCCTTTTTCCTTCTCTGCCCTACTCTCTCTCTTTGCCCTCCTCTCTCTCCTGCCCTACTCTCTCTTCCACCCTCTCTCTTTGCCCCCTATCCCCCCTCTCTTCTTTTTTCTCCCCTCTCTCTCTCCCCATATCCCAACATAGAATCACTGTGCATGTGGGGTTTAATAGGGGGGGGGGGGAGTGGTGAGATGTGGTGATTACAAGGTGAAGATGGGTAGGAGATTATCAGGGGTGGGGGTTGCTCCCTTAATTTGACCTGGGCCCCAAGATTTCTCTTGGCGTATGTAGACCAGGGCCGCTGACAGATTTCCCGGGGCCCAGGACTAGAGTTACATCCGGGCCCCCCCATGCGGTATTGTGCAGCCCCCCATTCGAACCTCACGAGCCCCCTTCTATTTCGCCCCTCTTCCCATGTCTTTCTCTCCCCTTCGTCTCACTCCCTCTTCCTCACTCACCTCCCTCCACCTTGCATGTATTTTTCTCCCCTGCTGTCCACTCTTAGCATTGATTACAGTGCCGCTCAAGGTGCGCACCGACCGCGTGACGTCACTCACCAACCTGCACTAGGCAGAGGCATCGGGAGGCAACATGGAGGTGTGGCAGAGGCGTTGCGGTGATGTCACATACGTTTGCGCTCATTGGCCGAACTGCCTCACTGACGCTGATGTCACGTGAGCGGTTCGCCTCATGGCTGAACCATTTCACGTGATGCTGACGTCCACATGGCTGTCCGCTTGGAGAGACAAATTAATTCTGCCTGTCTGTCGCGCCTCTGCGTGGTCGCGGGCACTATGAGCAACTACATGTGGAAGCAGGGTACTTGTTTCTGCAGCATACGCGCGCCGCTGGCACTATCATATACGCAACCTAAGATCAAAGCCCTCATTACCTCTGTATCTGTTATGCACATCTGTCCTTACCTGTTGCATTCAGTTTATGTATTTACATCTCGCGCACCCGCATCATACCGCGCTACGGAATATGTTGGTGCTTTACAAAGAAACAATGATAATAATAATAAACACACTCAGTAATGGGAAAAAAGTAGCAACTTGATCGCCTCCCCCATTCCCCCCCCGGCATCAAAACTTTTAGAGAAGCCCCCCGCCCCCTTGTTTGCC